>JABACO010000009.1:1976227-2007196 GCA_013339895.1 Ephydatia muelleri | reverse complement strand
CCAGCCATCCCTCACTCCAATTGAAGCTCACCCAAAGGCTGCAGAGGCACAGAAGGTGGCAGAGTCACTAGCAACCGGGAGAGACAGTCGGATTGCACACAAGTACACATTTTTGCCAAGATGAGAACTAGCTATCATAATTGGTACACACACACATGTACAACGTGCGCACATGTATACACACATGCACATGCACACACACACACACACATACTTGCACACACACACATACTTGCACACTTATGTACACATACTCACATGTTCACAAACGCACTCATTAAAAAGTTCTTGTCAGGTTGGCGATGGAGTACAGTGACCTGGACACACACCTGATGCTCAGCTACCTCCTTGCCCTGCCTCAGGTGTGTCATTGTGCTGTTAGCTTTTATGTGTACCCCATGTCCATACAGCACTGATGTATATGCAACTCCATTCAGACACATAGACACATAGGCACATGTACATAAGTCACAATACATGAGCACATGGTTACATGGATACGATATACATGTACCTCTTGCTGGTACATACACTCAGTGCTTACCTGGGGGGGCGGGGTGTGTTTCCTTCTACAAGTGACAGCTGCTGACCAGTTCTCCAAGATGGCGGTGTCCAAGGTTTCCCTCCAACTGGCCATCTACTATGCCTGCCTCCAGATCTATGCCAGGACAGCCGAGTCGTCCGATGGAGAACCTCTTCTCTGTCCACCTGCCGCCCTCATGAGTCATGTGATCAGTCATGTGATTGGTCACACGACAGCAGAGTGGCCGGTGGGTGGTGCAGCCTGCAGTGGAACTCTTGCACTGCTACTGTGTGACGACGTCCAGGCAGAGACCTTGCTGGGCCTGGGGACTGGTACGTATTGCTACAGCAACATTGGGAACAGATACAATGCATGGCCTGGGGACTGATAGAATATGTGTGACAATGAAATGGGTTGGGGACGAACATGTAATGACGTATGCATATATAATTAGCTCTAACCTTAATCTTGGATAACTTTGATACTAGAGGGCTATGAATATATTGATTTATGAGGGTTTTGATTAATTACTTAACCTGCTTCAATTCAATAGTATTTGCCTAACATCTATCATGCTTATAAATAAAGTGGTTAATAAATTTTAAACTTGAGTTATATAATTTTAAACCATTGCCTTCATTTGTGAACACTACAGGCATTGATGTACAAAGGTTCACACAGGACCTAGACTACAGGAGAGAGGACCATTCTGTCACTTGCAAGGTACAGAAGTACATGTAGACAGTAAAGATAGAATAGGCGTGTGTATGCATGTGTATGTGCATGTATGTCAGTGTGGCTTGCATGTGCACATGTATGTTGTACACTTGTGTGTGATGTGTGTGTATTGCATATGTATGGCAGGGGGACATGTGTGGACATTCTTATTTTGCATACGTGTGCAGTGTGTGTGGGCACATGTCTAGCTGGAGGTACAGTGTGTGTACATGTACATCCTATGGGCCCACTTTGCAGGACCATGGACACCAATATGTTCAAGACTGCACAGTCCTTGGCCAAGCCACACAAGGTTGCCGAGTGGGAGCTTATATGGCCTTGACCACATGGCTTCTAACTGATCACAGGCAAGTGTGGGTGTGTGTGTGGTGTGTGTGTGTTTATGTGTGAAGTGTAGTGTGGGAGTGTGTGTGTGTGTGGGAGCATGTGTGTGTGTGGGAGCATGTGTGTGTGTGGGAGCATGTGTGTGTGTGGGAGCATGTGTGTGTGTGGGAGTGGTGTGTGTAGGAGTGTATATGTGTGAGGAGTGTGAATGTGTGTGTGTCTTCATTCCTGTGCACAGACCTATTCACTTGTCATTATTCCAACTTGTGTGTGTAGTCTGCCAGTCTCGGATGCTCAGAAGAAGCTAGGAGACCCAAAGATAGCAGAAGTGTTGCTAAGCAACCCTCAGGAGGTACACATAGGAGCACACCCACATGTGTAGGGGAGACAGAAAATGCTCTCATTGACTGCACTACACTGGCAAGCAGCATTGCTTATAGAGTCATCCCATAAGATTGTGTGCACTTACATGTATATACGAGAATACTAGGAGCCAATTATAGGTGCAATAAGACAAATATAGTTGTGTAAAGATGATCGATTGAAATTGGTGACTAAAGGTAGAGTTTAGGTAGCAGTGGTAGTAACTAAGATTAATGCAGAGAATTGCTCTGTCTTATATAGTGTTTAAGCTGATCATGCACATTGAAGATGCATTTGGGAATAGAGACAGCATGTATAATTTCTAAAGCATAGAGGAGGAAGGGGAGGGGCTGCAGTAGGTGTATGTACCTCCATGGGTTGCCTGTGATCTGTCTGGTGCCACGCCTCCTTGTAGACTGCTTCCAGACTTCAAGAGGAAACCTATCCTCTGATTCCTGCACCAAGTTTTGGTCTCCTGCTGGTGTTCTATACACCTGTTACAACAATGTGGGGCGGAGATAAAGGTTTGCTGATGGGACATGTAAGGAGAGGGTAGGAGGTGTAAGGAGAGGGGAGGAGGCGTAAGGAGAGGGGAGGAGGTGTAAGGAGAGGGGAGGAGGTTTAAGGAGAGGGGAGGAGGTGTAAGGAGGGGGAGAGGTTATCTGGAGAGGGGAGGAGGTGTCCGGCCCGGGGGCGGTGTCCGGCGCGGCGGCGGTTCCGGCGCTTTCCGCGGTGTCACTCCGGCGCGGCGCGCGGTGTCCGGCGCGTGCGGCGGTGTCCGGCGCGGGGCGGCGGTGTCCGGCGCGGGGCGGCGGTGTCCGGCGCGGGGCGGCGGTGTCCGGCCGGGGCGGTGTCCGGCGCGGGGCGGCGTGTCCGGCGCGGTGCGGCGGTGTCCGGCGCGGGCGCGGTGTCTGGCGCGGGGCGGCGGTGTCCGGAGCGCGCGCGGCGGTGTCCCGGCCGGGGCGGCGGTGTCCGGCGCGGGGGCGGCGGTGTCCGCGCGGGCGGCGGTGTCCGGCCTCCGGGGCGGCTGTGGTCCGGCGCGGGGCGCGGTGTCCGGCGCGGGCGGCGGTGTCGGCCGGGCGGTTTCCCCGGCGGCCGCGGTGTCTGGCGCGGGGCGAGGTGTCCGGCGCGGGGCGGCGTGTCTGCGGGGCGCGTGTCCGGAGCGCGGCGGCGGTGTCCGGCGCGGGCTGGCGGTGTTCGCGCGTGGGCGGGGTGTCCGGCGCCGGGCCGGCGGTGTCCGGCTCGGGGCGGCGGTCTCCGGCCGGGGCTGGCCGCTGTGGCGGATGCGGGGGGTTGGGCCTTGCGTTTCTCTTGCATCCCTCCTTCAGAATGGCGATGTGGATTTGGTTCTCTCACGTGTCACTTCTGAAGAAGTTCAAGTCTGCTGTGCGAGGTAGGCCATGACCATATATGGAGCTATGAGAAGAGCACCCTTCCATGTAAGGTTGTTGATTCAAGACACTGATGACGGAGAGGACTCTGTTCTGTTTAAGACCAGCTCTGTTGGCCACCATGTTCACACCTCATGCCAAACTGGCTGCTAAGATCCTGCAAGGTGACCCAATCTGGCTTTACTTGTGGGTTTGGTCTGTAGGTCACATGACGTCCCTCCCTAGGGCATGTGACAATGGTTTCCTGTCAAGTGAGGTAGTGTTCATGGTGTTTGCCGAGAAGCTGTTCATTGACAGGTGATGGAAAGCAAACTGAAACACAGGACAAGGTGGGTTATGTGTGTGTGTGTGTGTGTGTGTGTGTGTGTGTGTGTGTGTGTGTGTGTGTGTGTGTGTGTGTGTGTGTGTGTGTGTGTGGCCTGTGTGTGTGTGTGTGTGTTGTGTGTGTGTGGACTAGATTGCAAGTGCTACTGGTGGTGTGTGCATGTGAGGTGTGTAATATTCTATGCTGCATACTCATGTGCCTAGCTCATTGCTCTCACCATTCAAATGGGCTCATTTACTCCTCCCCTACCATCACTCCCCACCACCTCCCCTCCTCCCCACCATCATCTCCCCTACCATCACCTCCCCTACCATCACCTCCCCTACCATCACCTCCCCTACCATCACCTCCCCTACCATCACCTCCCCTACCATCACCTCCCCCACCATCACCTCCCCTCCCTTCACATGAAAGATTTTCTAATACTTCATCATAATGAGCAAATGTTCTACAGTTACACACACACACCAACACACACCACACACACCACACACACACACACACACACACACACACACACACACACACACACAACCCAGGATGGCTGGATTGAGCGGCTAACAGCATGTGGGGGTACCTCACCGCTGGTCACAGGGAGCTACACACATTTGCTGAGACCACTTTACTCTCACCCAATCTAATCTAAAGGTCAACAGAAAATGGAGAACTATGGCATGTTCAATTTATTCTGTGCAGTTATATGTCATCCATCCCTCCCTCCCTCCTCTCCTCCGCTCCTCCCCCTTCCTCTCCTCCCTCTTACTACTCCACCTTCCTCCCTTCTTACCCCTCCTCTCCACACTCCCTCTCTCTCTCCCCTCTTCCTCACCTCCCCTCCATCTCTACACTTCCTCCTATCTCTCCCTCCCTTCTCTCCCTCCCACTCCCTCTCTCTCCCTCTTCCCTTCTGATCCACTCCCTCTCCCCTCCCTCTTCCTCAATCTCTCCCTTCCTTTCTCTCCCTCCCTCCTTCCTTCTCCTCCTCCTCTCCCGCCTCCCCCTCCACCTCTTCCTCCCATCTCTCATCCCTTCTCTCCTCCCTTCTCCTCCTCCTCTACCGCTCCCCTCCACCTCTCCTCCATCTCTATCTCTCCATAAAACCTTCCACCCATAGTTGTAGTCACGGTTAGCATTCCATAAGGGTTGTGTGCGGAAATGAATAGAATAGTCATGTGATCTTGTGTTGTACATCCTATCCCTTTCTCTATCCATGCACAAGCAGCTGCCATTGTCCACTCTTATTTGAGCTCCTGGGTCGATTGTTGAAGCTTTGGAGAAGGGCTCTAAATGGAGCCTCCTCTGCAGAGGTCACAGGATCCTCTGAGGAGGGTCACAACAGCATTGCCATGGAGATGGCACTGGAACATCTCTGTAGTGTCCACACAGCTGCTCTGAAGAGACCTCAAGAGTGCTCTGAGGTCAGCCACCATTTTTGTTCTGTCTGACCCGAGAGGGGGGGGGGGGGGGGGCAAAAAACAAAGTGGAAGACACCATCCTCCAACTTTGAAGAGCTCATTGAGAGCATCACAAATATGCTATTATTTTTTGCAGGGGGGGTCTAGGAAAAAAAGTTATGAGGTGTGGTGTCAAAGTTTTTTTTTGGGGGGGGGGGGGGGGGGGGGGGGGGGGGGGGGGGGGGGGGGGGTGTCTATGCCTTAAATGAAAAAATTCATAACATTTATAAAAAACAATTTTTTGCAATTAGCGGACAACATCATACAGTTCGTAGTGTCCATAGGTTTTTTATGCGTGGGAAGATATGGTTTAAGTCAACTATCTGCCCAGTAGCGCGATTCTATATTATTATTTGTACGGAAATTAGCCGGTGAGGGCCACTGTACTTATCACGTGATTGAGGCTAATTTGCAAAACCACACACTTTCATCATGAATATAACTATTTGCGATCGTTGCAACGCACAGCTTCAAATACCGCTGATAGACGAGATCAATCTACGACAGCACCAACAATCCAAGAGTTGCAAAGCGATTGCTGCTAAGGTAAAAGCTAGCGCTAGTCAGCCAAAAATAACTTCGTTGTTAAGACACGTGTTTGCAAGTCCAGCTGCAAGTGATGCTACAGCAGCTGCTGTGCAACCCGTAACGCCTATTTCGAGTCCGTCTTCCACATCTGCAGAAGAGATTGTGGGTGTGGAAGTGGAAGCAGAAGGTGAGCATGATGCTTGTAAATAGAAGTGAAGAGGAATTCTTGCTTCTGAAGACGGACATGCTAATGGAGCCTCGGATCTCTTTGTTTTGAGCAAGTTAATGCGAGAGGAATGGGAATAACTACAACTATTTATAAGCGCAATGCGGCAATGTGTAGTATATAGTGTACCTATGCAAGTTTGTGCGCGATTGCATTCTTATTATTAATAGAGGTGCGGTCAATTGTCGATTACGTAATGATTTTTAAGGGGCGTGGTCTAAAATGGGCGTGTTCGTAGTCGGAGGGGGGGGGGGGGGGACCTTGATTTTAAGAATTTTTGGGATGGTGTCCCCCTCGGTCTGACCATAGAGTGCTGTATGTTAACCACCTGATCATAGAATATGTTTAAGCATAGTGTGGTGTGCATTAATCAGGGTGTACATCTTTTTGGACAGATCTCATGGCAGTGCAGTATGGTAGTGCTTGTCAGTTTTGGAATGAACTGAGATGAAACTTGATATGTATATAGTCATGGCTTGTTGTTTAATTATGTATGCAAATATATCTGTATAATAGCTGCACGATAAAAATAGCTCAATGATGGGGGTTGTAATGTTACTGCAAAAGATTCATATTGCCCATAATAAGTGTGACATTTGTAAGAATTTTAACTTATATAAGGATAGCTGGGCTTTGATTAGGATAGCTGAGCTTTGATTAGGTTAACTGGGCTTTGATTAGGTTAGCTGGCCTTTGCACCTTTTTATCCCGAGTTCATAATTGACCTTCACTTTTAAATGTGTAAGTATGTTGTCTTGTAGTACAGTAGCGATTGTTCTGTTCCACAAATACATTTCAGTCGTATGCCATATATGTATGTATGCGAGTATTTGTCCCACTAAATAGGAGCAATGGAGCAGTTTCATGAATGAGTTGGAATTTTCATTTTCACAAACAGACAAGGTAAGCAATCTTTTCAGTTGTTAGCATGGGGAGGTGTTTGTGTTGTGATGATGACAGTTTTGTTGCTTACATAATACTGTAGCCTAAAATTGCCACTACAGTGTAAATAATGGCCAAATATATTTTATTTTCGACTAATTGATTAGTTTGGCACATTCACATTTAGTAGCAATTAACCATTCATTTAAAAAGATTATCAGAATTTCTTTCCTAATATTTCAACTGGTTATAATGACCAGTCTATTTGTGGTTGAATTTTCAGACATCTTGTTCTGTATACAGTACATAACTGCACATTAATGCACATTAATGCACTGGTTATTGATGGCCAATAACCACCGATAAAACAACTTGTGGTGAATATTTCTTCATTGTGGGGACCTCCTGTGTATCCTCTAGGTGTATGCTGTGTGCAGCAAGATGGTGGCGTCTGGACTCAGGCTGGATGTGGTGGGTACAGTGTTGGATGTGACACACAAGGTCCAGCCCCACACCATGTCTGTGCTCAGCCTCGTCCAGGAGGCTCTGTCCCATGCATTGGAGGAACTAAGGTAGGGGGTGTGGTCTGGGAGTGGTGTACCCTCAACCTCCACACCTATCAATGTCATATCAATGTGTGCTCATTTTGTGATAATGCTTTTCTGGAACACACTTAGGCACACTGATTCAGAGCCACAAGATGCCCTGTGTAAGATTGAAACAGTGATTTCATCAGTTAGGCAGCACGAGCAAGAAAGGTGAAGCCTTGTGTGTGGGATGCAGTTGGCCTTTCCCTTTCCTCACACTCCTCCCCCTCCCTCACCACTCCACACACTCCTCCCCTCCCCTGACCTGACACCCTCCTCTACTCGTGGTGCCTCTTCCCCATTCCTCCCTCCAGCGGCAGGCTGGTCTCCAGTGGTCAGGTGTTGGCCATCATCAGACCTCACTGTAGTGACAGTTCCCACACTGTGGACACACGTAGAGCACTCCTCCACATCATTGAAAAGGTAACAACACACACACATACATATGTATGTGTACATAGATGTACTCATACAGACATGTACACACATATGTGCCAACGGACGCATTCATAATGATGTGTGTGAATATAATTACACACATGCATACATACATTACTGTATATAAAAAGTAACTTAGCTAAAACTGTATTGTGTATATAATGTTTGATGTTTTGAAGTTTGATTTGAATTTCAAAAACATAATAAGTATATGGAATTTATTTTTTATTTTTTCACCTTGAGATTTATTTCCAATTACAAACATATTTAGTTATACAGTAATGAATAAATATATGGAATTGAATGTATAATTATTGCAGCAATGTATAATGTATATTGTTTAATTTGATCGATTGTCTGTATATTTTTAAATATTTATCATACTGGTAAAATTAATTACCCTTTTAGCATACACTAAAAATCAATTGTGTAGCATGAAGTTAGTTCCCATTCAAAAGCATGGCTCTGGTTTGTAAATACACTGTACATGTGTACATAAAACACTACATATACATACACACAACACATTAACAATATACATGTAGTAATCTGTCCTATAATGACATCATTGCTTCTATTCTTACTCCCAATCATTTTGCTGACTGCTTCGTTCTAAATGGATAGCACCTGACACTCAGTGAAGATGATTTGAACCTGCTCATCCTCTATCAGACCCAGGCAATCCTGCTAAACCAGTTTGCAGTGGAGGTAAGTACTCCTCCTTGTCTTTTTCATGTACTCTGTACTCCATATATTTTCTCACTTTATCTCCCTCTTCCCCTTCCTGGTCACTCCTCTCCAACTTCCTCTCCTCTCCCTTCCCTCCTCTCCCTCCCCTCTCCTCCCCAGGCCACACTAGAGCATGTATCTTCAGCTCAGGGAAGGTCAGCTCTGTTCACAACACTTCTCAGACAGGCATCCACTCTGGATCAGCTTCAAGTGCTGGAGTGCCTACTTGAAACTTGGGGCGAAGATTCAAGGTGTGGTTTTATTACCTTTGCAGTAACCTTGGTGACTGTCTGGAGGGATATAATTAAAGTTATAGTTTACCATTTTGTAAATGTACGCAGACACGAAATGTTCGAAGTATGCACTAAACAGAATGCATGGTAATATGTAGCAGTGTGCACTAAATAAAGAATGCTATAGCTTAGTAATCTTGGGTGGGTGTGCACTAAACAGAGAATGGTTTTTAGGTTCCCAGTTCAGGAGAGCTGGTGTGAGCTCATGGAAGCCATGTCATCAGTGGCTGAAGGAGCCACAGGTGTGATCCTAGCCAGGGCTGGCAGGTCCCACGTCCCAGAGGAGGTGAGGCTCTTCATCCAGAGTACACAGGAGGGAGGGGTTTGATGGTCACCTCTCTCAATTGACCAGGTGGATGAAGCCATTTGGCACAAACTCTCCAGTGGCAGTGTGGTGGATGGTTTGAAGTATTCCCTTGTGGCAGGGGGTTGTGGTCATGAAGAAATCACTGGAGCAACTGCAGCAGGTATAGTGTATGACACCCACCCACTGTGGGAGGGGTCAGGTGTCCAAGGGGAGTGGCCAGAGGGTTTTGGGGGAAGGATCAAAGTGACCAATGCATTATGGGAGTGGTTGAAGGGTGAGACCAGGAGTCATGTGACCTATGTTGAAAGGAAGCGAATCTGGGTGAAGTGCAGAGGGAAGATGGAGGTGGTGGGATGGATAAGATGAAATGGAAGGTAACGAGGGATGGTTGAGGGGAGGGAATTAGTGGAGGTGAGACAAGAGGGACAATGGTGAGAGGTTTGGTCAAGGAGGCTGTACTTGGGTGGTGGACCAGAAAGGCTAGACAAAGACACCTTTGTCCGTTTATTAAAAAACCTGTATTTGGTGTTCAGCACTGTGACGTGTGTTCCCTTGTTCCCAACACTGTACAGGAGTCCTCTGTCCCCATCATGAGTGCAGATGTGTTTGAGCTTCTCATAGTGAAGAAACAAGTGTCTCTGGTGGTCTCCCTTCCCTTCTACATCCAGTTGTCTGCCCACCTGCAGTCACCTCAAGAAGACATCTCCACGGAGCTCTTCACAAAGGTCTTGAGCTGCTCAGCTTCAGAGCTCTCTGAACGGCTGTCTCTCAACCAACCGGCCAAGCGTGTTAGGGAGGTTGCACAGCAGCTGTTTGATGGTGGCTTCAAGGCTGCAGCTGGAAGTCTTGTGTTGTCCACTCAGCAGTTCCACCCAAACACCCTCACTGTCAGTGATGGTGTGACATATGTGAACAGGCTGATGAGGAGGTGAAGTGTGGTGCAATAACCGTGCATCATCATCATCATGTGGGAAATGACACAATTTTCTGTGTACATGTTGGCAGCATTTGAAACCATGTGATTTATTTGATCAGCTTTCTAACACCCTAAAGAGATCATAGTGTGCTGAGGGTTGGGTTTAATAAAACTCAAGATTTGGTACATGTTTTATAATCTATTATTAAAATTTGTGTATCAGTTGTGTGCATAATGATGGTGAAAACTAATAGAAATTCCAACAACGATGAAGTTTATAGTCAAGGAATAATGATTTCTCATAACAATCATTGTCAACTCATGCCAACTTTTGCAATTGTTACAAGCTAGGCTGACCTTTGTCATTTTGAGGGCCACTAATCTATTTCAACGGGAATCACGAACCTAATAATAATGTTTGCATTTGTATATTGTGTAATTTATGCTATCATTTAAAACATATCTTATAGGGATTGAGGTGCTGTATTTGTCTGTGCAGTCTGTTATTTCAGTATAACCCCTGCAATATTTCATCATGAAAACCGAACTTATTCAGGGACGTTGAATATTTGGCCACGATTTCAATTTAATTCTGAACTTGGGATTGGTAGAGTGTGTTTATTTCACATACTCTAGGCAGATGAAGGGGCCCCTTTGGCCATTATTTAGGTGATGTGTATCACATTGTTATGTCCCTCTCGTCGTAGTCTGGGGACCCGACTAACGGTTGCATAGGTCTAGTCTCGTGCCCAGACCCATTCATCGCAGCTGCGGGTGGGCAAGCGTAGTGGTGATGTAATCTACCCGCAGCGCTGCGATGCATTGGGTCTGGGCACGAGACTACAGTCGGTCCCCAGACTATTATTGTCGTTGGTAGGTCTGATAGTTGGACATCTGTAATTTGGTCTAGCAACCTTCGAAGGCGTCATCATTTCTGTTTGGTATAAATTAGCCTCTTCTTGACTGTTGTATTTCCTGCCATTATCCGTTTGTCACTTTTTCTTCTTCTACTTACATGACGTACGTATACAGCGATAATAGTTACGTCATGTAGGTCTGAGGAAGAGATTAGCACGGCACAGTTTATTTTTGATATGCAAAGTGGATATGGTAAGTGTCTTCTATTTATGCTTTGGGTCTTGACTCTCACTAACGATCCTTAGTGATGTAATGCGACTTGTCTTCCCGTTAGATGATAAAGGACTGGGGCCGGTGTAGAAGTGTGGGGACCACGTAAGCTAAAGGGCAATCGATAACGGTTGCACGCTGCCATTGATGCGATGAATTAATAATTACCGTCGGACAGATTTTCATACGGCACTCCACCAGACACCGTAATTCCCTCACAGTGCCTCATACTGGTCAACACAGCTGGGGAAGTGGGTGTAGCCGATGTGAGCAAATGAGTCCTCTCACATCACTAGTGCTCCTGTGTGTGTGTGTGTGTGTGTGTGTGTGTGTGTGTGTGTGTGTGTGTGTGTGTGTGTGTGTGTGTGTGTGTGTGTGTGTGTGTGTTTGCCCCTGATCTCTGGTTCTCCTCCACACCCCTAATCTGGAGAACATGTTGGGCTCCACCCCTGAGAGGGGTCATGCCATCACAGCTGCTCACAATGGCCAGTTCTTCATGCTGGAGGTACACGTTAGTATTAACATTAGTTATTGGAGATGTTAGGAAAAAGTATCAGGAATCCATGTTAAATTCCATGTATTGTGGTCCATGTCAGCTAGTACTTACTGCACTCCAGTGTGATGCTAGCATCTTTAGTTCCTATGCTGAGGTACAGATGCACTGTGTTAGCTGGTAGAGTGGTACAAGTTAAATGGTCACTATGTTTTAACCAGTTAGTAGTACTGTTCCCCAACTGCTAAAAATCTATCTGCTTGTAGATTCATTTTGTGGTGTGGAGGAAGGTACCATAGGGATGGTGTGGAAGAAGGTACCATAGGAATGGTGTGGAGGAAGGTACCATAGGGATGGTGTGGAGGAAGGTACCATAGGGATGGTGTGGAGGAAGGTACCATAGGGATGGTGTGGAGGAAGGTACCATAAGGATGATGTGGAGGAAGGTACCATAGGGATGGTGTGGAGGAAGGTACCATAGGGATGGTGTGAAGGTACCATAGGGATGGTGTGGAGGAAGGTGCCATAGGGATGGTGTGGAGGAAGGTGCCATAGGGATGGTGTGGAGGAAGGTACCATAGGGATGGTGTGGAGGAAGGTACCATAGGGATGGTGTGGAGGAAGGTACCATAGGGATGGTGTGAAGGTACCATAGGAATGGTGTGGAGGAAGTTACCACCATAGGGATGGTGTGGAGGAAGGTACCATAGGGATGGTGTGGAGGAAGGTACCATAGGGATGGTGTGAAGGTACCATAGGGATGGTGTGGAGGAAGGTACCATAGGGATGGTGTGGAGGAAGGTACCATAGGGATGGTGTGGAGGTACCATAGGGATTGTGTGAAGGTGCCATAGGGATGGTGTGGAGGAAGGTGCCGTAGGGATGGTGTGGAGGTGCCATAGGGATGGTGTGGAGGAAGGTGCCATAGGGAAGGTGTGGAGGTGCCATACTGAGGACTTTATAGTTTACTCGTACTTCCAGTCTTCCGGTTCTGTCAAACTTTCCTGAGACCACCTCAGTGAAGAGTTACAAGTCACTCTGTCCATGCATTGAGTGAGTGACCATCTTTTGTGTGTGTGCGTGTGTGTGTGTGTGTGTGTGTGTGTGTGTGTGTGCATGTATTCGTGTGCTTATGTGTGTGCACATATGTGTGTGTTACTCATGTGTGCATGTGCGATGTGTGTGTCTAGTAATGCAGGTATGTACTAAGCATCAAGATTCATAGTGCTCAAATGAAGAATGTAAGATCATACTCAAGTGTTGTTAGGATGAAGGTCTTTGGAGCACACGTTGTGGCGTGGTTAACAAATCGTTTTCTGATACTCTGACCCAAAATGCCTAATAAGTAATGTACGAACCATGGACACTGTTACCAGAGAAAATATAATAGAGGGATTGGAAACTAATAACATGCACCACAGACTTCAGCAATTCTAGTGTGCTTAATCCTTGCATGCACCTAAGATGAACAGCAAAAGGGGCGGAATTGAATGCTTGAATAGAATTCTTTAATTTCATGAAGCAATGAAATAGACTTTTTGATTCTAATTGAAGCACAATCCGTTTAGTGCTTGTGTTACACCATTTGGTTGGCATGTAAACATTGGTTGTGAATTCGTCAAAGATGAAAGTGGGCATGGGTCTTCAAAAGGGGGTGGGTGCGGGAGGGGGCCCCCTCCTGCACGAAGCGCGGAAGCTTTTGATTTATGTATCTAAATGAAAACTATTCTGGCAATACATAGCATTATATTAATTTGTAATTAATTGCACGACAAGAAATCTATTCGCACACATGCAACATGCGGTTAGACACGTTAATAGATGCGACCAAAGTTGCCATATGCGCCGGACCTATCGCTTGTGGTGAAATGTGCACACTGTACATGTATCATATACTGTAGATATAAATGCTTCATTTCAGTCACAATATTACACAACATATGAAAACACTTTTGAGTTACTTTCCTTGTGATAAAGAGATAAAAAGAGGCGGCGAGGTTGCTTCCGGATGAATTCCTCTACCACAATATGACTATTAATATGCACCTCATAGTGGATATGCATCAGACACAAGGATGACAACCTCTCTTCACCCATACATGAACGAATAACAGTTTTGACCCTGCGAAATACAGAGAAAGAACGCTCAACCTCACAGCTTGTCACTGGAGCAAATGGTGCACATTAGGAAACAACTGCTTATAACACACCTCTACAGCCCATGAGGTATCTTGGTGCTGCACCTCGACCACCTATCTCTCCAAAGTTGTAGCTCCAAATAAACGTTTTATGAGAAAATGACCCTTGTGGATTTTTTTCAAGTTTTCAAATTTAGAAATTTTCTACTAGGTACTAAAACCCTCTACAAAACGGCTCTTACGTGCTTAAAGTTGGACTATCCGTCATGAAGTCATTATTGTATAGTTAGTTGTAGAACAAGCAATGGAAGTTGACCGACCGTTGCCATTGAAATGTACGCCTAATTAAAAATTCAGTGCTTTAGTACTTCATGACGGATAGTCCAACTTTAAGTGCGTAAGAGCCGTTTTGTAGAGGGTTTTAGTACCTAGTAGTACATTTGAAAACTTGAAAAAATCCACAAGGGTCATTTTCTCATAGAACGTTCCATATGACCTTTTCGATACAAACGCAGTTATCAGTTGAACTTGGTTTTGCCATAGCGTATATAATCTATGGTTTTGCGTGTTCATGGTAGAACAGATCGCTCCATATTCGGCAAGAGAACACTCAGAATTGAGATTGATAAATGTCTGTGGTGGACAACTCCATCAAGCAGTGGTCTGCAGTGCACACTGCACATACTAATTGCGCCAACACTTGGGATTCGCGCGTTAAATAGTGTTGATTGGCCCCGTTTACAAGACTACAAAACCACTCTGCCAAACGTCGCTTAATAGTACTTTCGGATACATGTACGTGCCTCAAATAAAACAGTTACGACTTCGATCGAAGATGACAGTTTTAACTCGATCGTGTGGACTAATTAGCGCTAGTGCGCGATGGTAACGCTACGTAGCTAGCTGGTCCACGCACGCGTACGTACTACTACTCAGATCCGGGCCAGAACATTTGCATACATGTACGTATTAATCTCATATACAATTACAATTCATATTATCAGTAACACAAGTTCGCTCTATACTCTTCGGAGGATGTACAGATAATAGTGGATAGGAAATGTAGAATTGTTCGCTACAACAATATCTCCTTGGTTTGGACCTGCGTCCGTACATTCGATGCTGCATTCGGCAGTATCCGTCTGGTGTGTTGTGTTCTGTTCTTGGCGAAGCTCATTTTGACATGCATGCACATATTAAAGATGCAAGCACTAACCTTTCTCACGTCCACGTGAACTGTGAGTCGGACGTTTCCGTTGAAGCTCATCGTGCATTCGGCGCACGCATCAGAGTTTGAAAGGGAAGGATTCTCGGAGCTCATTGTATCACAGAAATTTTACATCTAAATAAAACTTTTATACATGTAGCTGCTTTTATAGGAGAAGTTGCCAAGTAAATAGTTAGTGTTAAGCGAATTCATGCGGGTGTGAATAATAGTTTTCCACTGAGGTTCATTTTGTGGGGTTTCTGTAAGTGGCCTCTAATAAATGTGGACACTTTTGGGACTGTATTAAAGTGTCCTGTTTATCGAGGTGTCCTTATTTCAGGAGCTGTATTGTTAACATTGCAAACAGGAAAGGCAATGGAAGGTGTGCACTATTTAGATGTGCACTATTAGATGTGCAAAGCATCTCATCACAACAGATTTGTCGGTGTTTGGCAGGACAACAGATTTGCAAGTTCTTTTTGGTCAGCCATCTCATGCATTGTCATTTGGTAGCTTTTGGACATGATTGGAACAACACACTGAGGTATGTACCTTATAACAGATAGTTCACTCCAGTTTTGAACTCTGTGTGATTCTTGTTCCAGACCCACCAACACCACACCACCATCATCCTAATGTGCATGTGCAGTGGTAATATATCATATCATTGTACATCCTCCTTAGAGGCTCCACTGTAAAGATGGCCTCAAGGTTACATAGTGGGCTCACTTACTCATCAATTTCTTCCCTCTGATTGCTGAATTCTCATCTCATGCCCTCCTCTCTCCACACTCTTGATAACACAGTACAGTCACTGCATACTGCATACCTTTAAAAAGATGGCGATTATTAATTGCCTACACACATAAACATAGTGTGTAATGGGTAATTGTTTTTATGTTGTATAGGCTAAAAGCAGACCATGTTATAAGATTACTGTTTATTGCCTGCTTGTATGCCTGTGTTCAATATCAGATATGCATACTGAAACATGTGTATGTGAAACGTATAATTGCATGTACAAAGTATGCATGTCACTGCATGGTGCATGAAACATCACCACCCTCTCATGTCACACCTTTACACACATGCCATACCATTTGTTCCGTGATACAGTGGAATGCTACGTCCTTTGGCAATGCAAATACAGTCCTACGAAGCCAAGTTGTAGAAACACCCCACATAGCTTGTACCTGAGGAGGTTGTTGATCTACAATTGGACCATGTGCAGTGGTCACCACAGGTAGACCTCATGTTCTTCGTAATGGAGTGCAGACTTCCTGACACCTTGATAAACAGGACCCTATCTCTAGGTCCCAAACAACTTATACTAAGCCACTGAAAATAGGACACCTTGATACTTTAATACAGTCCCAAAAGTGATTTAGGGGTTCCACCGTATTGATCTGTTCTCTCAGCCAAGCAACATGTCCCAGCCAATCTCAAGTACCTCTATCTGCATCTCTGGATAGCATGAGGGAGGAGGAGGGAGTGCCTGCATAAATTATAAGGATCAGGTACACAATACATATCATATGTAACACAGTGGTGGATGAACGGGTTTTAGTAAAGAGGGGTCACCATGACTACGGGAGGAGCATCCCACACAGCTAGGGGTATTAAAAGCTTCCCATCAGGATCTACCCAGCCAAAAATTCTTACTAAGATCTTATAAGATTTTATAAGAACGTTATAAGATTTAAAGTAGTACTAAGATCGTATAAGATTTTATAAGAACGTTATAAGATTTAAAGTAATATGTAAGATTCATGTAAGATTAGACAAGATCGTGTAAGAAATGGAAAAGTTCAATACGAAGATATGAATTGCATGTAAACAGACTATAATGCATATACATGTACATGAAAAACAATGAATGATAATGCACAGGTAACTTTAGCATAGGTCAATGGTGTTCATATTCGTTGGGCTGCAGGAAAATGTAATCTGTGGGAGAATACTTCAAAGCGATATGAACACAAACACTTATAATATTATTAATTGAAACCGCAATAGTTTTCTTTGTCAGAGACACCTTCTTCACTTTATGCATATATTTTTCAATATGTTGATGAGCACACAAAACTCCATCCTCACAATCCAGTATTTTCTCATTTGTTTTATCAAAAACATCCCCGATTGCATACCAGACATTGTTTATCATGCATATCCGACGAACAGATATGAAGAGAAGTTCAAAACTTGCTGCATTTTCAGTGTATCTTACTTCACATACTGAACTGTTTCGTTTAGTTTCTTTGTTTCGGATGTGTAGCATTTGAAGTCCAAACTTTAGTCTGTTGACTGTTGTTACAGATGCAGTTGGTACATGTACAATGTTAATGCATTGGAGAGCCCTTTTCTCATCAGCGTCAAAATTTGTATATAGTACTTTTATCACCTTTGAAGAATTTGGCTGAGAGAATGTGTGGTCATATTTATGTAAGTACTCCTGTAAACGATCATTTTGAACATCACTAGCAGTCTGGTTAAGTTTTTGGCGAATTATAAGGGATCGACAAACTTGAGGCAGCACATTGCCAGTGCCATGACATTGCCTCAGCAAGAATCCATTTAAATTTTCGTATCCAAATGTGGAGTAGCACCACAGTGGGCCCCAATCCTTTACAAACTGGCTTATATGAATGACACTGTGCAAATTCGCTGTACAAACAATGCTAGGATACAGCTCAGGGGCTTTTTCATAAAATGCTTTCAGATATTCTGAAGCTAGGTGAAGATCATTGCTGGAAATAGATGCATTAAGTAAAATGTGCATTGCACAAACCAGAAGACACCAATGATTTATGTAAGGTTGTGGCAAATAATCCTTCATAGCTGGTATAGAATAATATAGCAGCCATGCTCTTAATTCTGATGCTTTCCAAAAGCTTAAGCTATTAATGTCTAAAAGCATGTGGTGGCTTCATTCTAAGCAATCGTTTGTCAATCTCTTTCAAAAACTTTCTTATGTTGAATACATAAGTGCTGAACTCTGATCCAAACCAGTACTTCATAAATTGCTTTGCCAAACCTTCCAAAATTGCATGCATATAGTCTACAGGGATGCATAAAATTAAATCAATCAGGTCAGACAACACTGATGGTCCAAAAACTCCATACACAGGTTCTTCCATTTCTTGTGCCATTGTTGCCCATAAAATAACATCACTGAAGATGCGTGGTTCATGCAAATCATTAGGCAGATAAATAGTCCTATGCTGTTCATATGTTCCTATGTCCAAGCAGTAAGGACATCCATATTTTCCATTGAATTGTGTCAAGTTCATTGCCATAGCTTTAGCAATGAGGTCGAATGTTGCCAGTATTAACTTGGCTTTTAGCTTTTTATTACCAACTTTAGTTCTAATTATTTTCTCAGAGTCTTCCAGTTTCTTAATTCTAGTCAGAATAGGTTTCAGTATCTTATTCATGTCAGGCTTCACTGAACCAAGCCATAATCCACCAACCAAAAGATATTGCACATTGTACCGTATTTCCGGCGGAAGGTTTGCAATGCACAATTCTATAGGCCACAGTTGAAGTCCTATAGAAAATTATAATTTCATTTATGCATGCATATTAGAATTTTATAATAGTTACCTGAGGATTTAAACACAGGGATTCCATCACTGCATAATATAAGCCCAATGTGTTCTGGTACAGATAGGAATTTGCCAGGCTGCATTAAGGCTCTGTATTTGCTGCCATCTTGAAGATCATGCTGCATATCTGTCTCCTGACGTCTAGTAAATGGGTACTGCAGTTTATCCCAGTTTTCTAAAGAGTATATAACATTTTTAAATACCTTCATATAGATATCACATATATACCTTCACACAACTGCAAGAGATGGTCTTCAAATGGAAGGATCACAAAGTTACAGACAGTTGAACCCTTGCATTGTTGCCTGCAGCATTTCTTTTCAGCCATGGGAATTTCTTCTAAACAAACAGAACAGTACTGATAATGATCTATTCCTTGAGTAACATCAAGATCTTTTCTGAGTTTGTGGATCGTTCTTGGGCAGCAGTTTTGAGGCGAGCAATGTAATTCAACAAGATCCAAAAGTTGCATAATGCTACTTTCTGTTAAACGATGTGCAACTGCATATTGATTGATTACAAGGCAACTCTCTTTTCTAGTTACAGCTGCTCCTGCATACAATGGCCCTAGAGGATATAAATAATTACACAATTGTATCTCAGTGCATAAACTTACTCTGAGGATGTGTAATTTGCTCTGCATCTTGAAAAGAATTTTTATCGCCTTCATCTTCACCATCATTCCCATCATGTCCATCACCTCCACCACCCCTACCAATACCACAACTATCATTCCCACCATCAGCACCCCAATCACTACCTCCACCCACTCCCATCACCACCTATATCATCACTTGAATCACCTCCACCACCAACAGCAACCCCATCACCAACAAAAACCTCATCACTACACACATCATCACTTGAATCACCTCCCTCATTGCTACTATAATCACTGCTACCATCACTACTACCAGAATCATTCCTAATACCAACATCTCCACCACTATACTCCTCATCACTATGACTCTCCCAACTTCCTTCAGCAATAAAACCACCACAACCACCACCATCTTCATCTTCAACATCTTTAATGGATTCAACACTACTCCTCTCTGAGATATCTTATATAGAACACAACAGTACATGATTGTTTAAAAGAAATTCAAATTCTTTATCTTTAAACAACATACCTTCAAACCCCTCTCCTTCCAGGCTCTCATGTACAACAGTCTCCTTATTTTCTCTCACACCACTTTGCTGTTGATCCACTAATGGTAGTGGTTTGCATGAAATTAATTAATAAATCATTAACAAACACCATATCCAATGGAGAAATCATAAAAAATAATGAACTACATGTAGCAAATTTTATACCATCCAAAGAGGCAATAATCTCAGGAACCTCGGCCATATCTTGTACAGACGTTTCTATATTGAGGGAAGGGTCTTATGAATTGAAGAGTCACACAAGCAAAAGAGCAGCACTACCAATTTTCATCTATAAAGCAATGATGCTACCAAATATTTTCATACCTTCTTCTGCAGCTCTCCAATTATGCAACGTTTGGCGAGGAACAGGCATGAAAGGGTCACGACAGTACAGTTTTCTACCTTTTTCTGTCTTTTCTGATAAATTTTTGAAGAAACACATAATTGAAAACATCTTTAAATTCATAATATACAACTAAGCCAAATTAATAGTGAAAGTGCCCTAGGGCACTTTCACTATTAATTTGTCCATTGAAGTAACAATTGTCAAAGCTTATTCATTGATTGGCATAGCCTAAGTAATTCATGTTTGTGCTTTTTATGCGAATGGATGTAGCCTAATGCAGGTAATAAATGGAATTGCCCATTGGAATGATCAAACGCCTATATGAGTACGGAGTACTAAAATTAATCTCTAAAATTATAATAATTAATACCGGTGACATTTGCACCACGTAATCTGTGGTTGATTTATTTACTGCATGTAC
This sequence comes from Ephydatia muelleri, assembly GCA_013339895.1. Classification (NCBI taxonomy): domain Eukaryota; kingdom Metazoa; phylum Porifera; class Demospongiae; order Spongillida; family Spongillidae; genus Ephydatia; species Ephydatia muelleri. The sequence goes on along the minus strand of JABACO010000009.1, from coordinate 1,986,682 downwards.
AAGACTTAGAAAAGCAACAAGTACGTCCACCGCGCACCTATAGCATACGATTGAAAATCCGATCGGGTGGTATTTAATAAAATTACATATACACATGTATACCTTTGAGAGATCGGAGTTGTTTCCTATATCCAGACCTCCAAAGCGTAGTTCTAGGAATGGGTACCTTTCCCCTGAGATACTGCTTCCGTGAACTAGAGCAAGTGTGCAGTGAGCAAGTTTCTTCTGATGGTTCAATTTCTGCCATCCCGTAAAGCAAACAATTGTGTACCGGAATATATAACCTTTATCTAGATTAGCGTATATACGTACCACTCACATGCACGTGCGTGTCTTCGTGATGAGCAAACGAACAAGAAAATTGCCGCCGCGCTACAAGGATAATGCCATACCTTTACATCATGGTATTGAGGAATCCAGTAAGCTATGCACCATAATGAATTCGTTTTGGTATTACGATTGCCATCATGCGGTGCATGTCGTGATCATGTATATAGTTTATATTGCGATCGATCGATCGATCGATCGTATAGCGTGTGTGTATGTGTGTACATGCATATGAATACGTGTTCTCCGCGGCCCCATACCCAAGCAACTAGCGTTATATATATATAGCGTGTGTGTACATATGAATACGTGTTCTCCGCGGCCCCATACCCAAGCAACTAGCTTTCATGCGTGTCACAGCTAGATGCGGCGACACAAGCACGTATATACTAATTAACATCGTTAAAAGCTTTAATTGTTCTTAATTGATTTGAATAAGCTAATTGTTCTTAATTGATTTGAATTGGGAAGGGGGGGGGGGGGGGGGGAAAGAAGAGTTTTACTATGGATTCAGTTAATTTTGCTCCACACAATTTCGACCGCTTTTATTTGATTGTATTCTCAGTGAGTTTGTAAGCATGCACGATTGGTTGCCATGGCTATATAGCACAGCATGCAAAAAAATATATGCATGCATGGCACAGGGTGCATGTTCTCGTGGCACATTATCAGTATACTGTTACTTCAGTTATCACACTGTCACTTTAACAAGCACAGCATTCTTTAAATCCTAAACCATGCAAGTGCATTGCACTATATGGCTATTTCCCAAGCTCTATTTGTGTAGCAACGTGAGATAAGTATTTTAAAATGAATAATGTTTTTTTTCGTCAAAAGAATGGTGTACAGTTCTTTGTACACAAAGCAATAGGCAGTTTCTTTGCAAGTCTTGTGATTTAGAAGACAAAGAATGTGGAACAATGGAAGTACCTGACCTGGTTGTAGGAAATGAATTAGTATGGAAGACTTCCAAAGGGACATCCTATGATGTGAAACTGTTACGGGTCCATGGTAAAATCATGATGTGCATAAATTTTGTAATCATGTACATTGTATAAATTGCAGACAAAAAACCAACTGATGGTGGTGAAGTGAAGGAAGCTAGAGTGAGGCAAGAGGAGGATAGTCCACCTTCATCGTCAGAGGATGGTAGTCATCAGGATTATATTGTGAGGAAGAGGGTATGATGGCAATTTCAATACCTACATTGAATGAAGCTCATTGCTTATAGACCACGACTGACAAACCTGACCAGTCTCAGAAGGTATGTACTGATGTAAAAACACTGAATTGCACTAATTGTTTAGTCAAAATCTCAGGATGCAACATCTGTAGAGGATAGCAGCAATCACAGTTTAACTGTGAGAAAGAAGGTATAATGGTACTTTAATGGTTACATGTACATTAATCAAGTTCATTACTTATAGACCACCACTGACAAACCAGATAAGGCTCAGAAGGTAATATAGCGATGTATACATATTTCTTCTTGCTATTGTTGAGTCAAAATCTCAGGGTGCAAGATCTGTAGAGGATGATGGCGATCATCATTCAAATGTGAGAAAGAAGGTATTATGGCACTTCTAATAACTTACATTAATCAAGTTCATTGCTTATAGACCACAACTGACCAACTTGACCAGGCTCAGAAAGTAATGCACTGATGTAAACGTATTATACTGCTTGCTATTGTCACTCAATATTTCAGGGTCAAAGATCTCGACGAGAGGATGAGGATGATGGAGATCACGATTCAATAGTGAAAAAGAAGATATTATGGCACTTTGTAGAACATGTACATTAATTAACTTCATTGCTTATAGACCTCAACTGACCAACCTGACCAGGCTCAGAAGGTGATACATTTGTTATTGATGTACAAATATCACTATTATTTATTCTTGGTACTGTTCAGTCAAATACTCTCTCTTTTGGTTCCCTTGAATCAGAAGATGAATCACCTGTGAGGAAGAAGGTATGATTACAATGCACTTTTATAATTAAGTCTATTTTACATAGTTCCCCACTGAATATGGCTGACTGTATTGCTGAGTATTCACTTACAAATGTATGACCTATTTAATAAGACACTCACTGTGGGCACTAAGTTAACATTGCAATGATGCATGGGTCTACTGCATACTAAATTTTGCCAATCAATGACTATCGTTTATAGCTAGTAGGTAGCCAATGTTTTTTTTTTAACGCAATGTTGACATATAGCAATTTCATGCACATATGCAGAGAAGAGATGTGCATGATTCTGAAATGACAGATTTTTCTGCAGCTTTTCAAAACTTGGTAAGACAAATGCATAAAATTTTGTATTTATAACATCCAAATGTTGTTTTTACCAATTCAGAAACATTTGAGCACTATGAATGAAACGCTGAAAGAAATAAGGGATATGATGAAGGCTGTTATGGACAGCAAAACAAATAGTTCTGAGGTATTTATTTTATAATAACTTGGGTTTATTTATTTTCGCCTTTACTGCAGAGCCTACAGCCCAGAAATGCCAATGCTGAAGCAAATGAGCAAATGGACCATTTCTTAACAGTAAGATATTCTTACAATACAATACAGTAGACAAATCAGAATGAATACATATTAGATGATACACATTGCATGAAAAAGTTACGATGACTGAATCCTACTTAATATGGCCCACACACACACACACACACACACACACACACACACTATATATATTTATGTATCATTTCCAGGAGGATGGGATAGATTTGCTATCTATCAAGGCTGTAGATCCAGCAAAATATGCCCTGAACTTAATGAATGCCTTATTTAATGGGTTCCTCCTGTTTTAAGAAGAGGTTGGGAAGTAAGACAGAAAAACCCCAGCTTTCACCGAAAAGGGTTGGATTGTTGGAAGGTAAGGATAATTTGCACAGCTTATTGACATAGTGTACCAAAAAAATTTACCACACACAGCATGCATAGACAAGAAGTTTGGGAGAGGAACAGCAAACAAAGAACAAAGTACAATTCAAAGAAAGTGCAACCAAAAATGTCTGGATACAAGAACAAAAAAACTGCCAAAACAATGATGCTTGTAATGTGTACATGTAATGATATTTCCTTTCACAATTAAGATCATAGTAAGAATGCTATACTTTCTTAAAAAGAACTTATTCAAGATCTTATTAAGATCATACAAGATATTGTGTAAGATCTTACAAGATTATGAAACATTCTTGTCCCATAATCTTGTAAGATCTTGTATAAGAATCTTAACTAAGATCTTAGTTAAGATCTTAAATAAGATTTTTTTGCCTGGGTAGGGCAGAGCCTCATAAGCCACTTACTTTTGGGGCAAAATTTTTTATGCATGATGTGCCAAGGGAAGGGTTTAATTACCAACCAATTGACATATGAATTGACATGGAACCATGTGTGATGAATCTTCTGCTTTTTGACATGTTTATTTTGCAAGCAGCAGTGTTTGATTCCAATCGATGCACACCTCAAATTCTTGTATGAGGAAACTCCTGCTTGGAAGAATTATCAGTAAGTGACTTGGTGTGTGTGTGTGTGTGTGTGTGTGTGTGTGCTATGGGTGGGTGTTGTCCATGGTTAGGGATTGGATACTTCTCAAAACACTAGCTGTCCCGACTGTGCCTTGGGTCATCATGCTTTGACGTGTAAACGTGGTGCATGCGACTTAATAGTACGACATATGACTCCCTGTTGGACATATGACTCCCTGTTGGACATATGCAAATGTCTTGACTCTTGACAGGCTTGCTACCTATATTGCCACTCGAACAGCCTGCCCCAAGTCCTCAGCAGTTTCCAACTTAATGGAAAGCTAATTGTCCATGGGTTTAGTATTCATCTGTCTTACATACAATCATTTCATCTAGTCTCTCAAGCTATGTAGATCTATCTGGTTCTATCACTGGGTGAAAACAACTAGGAGGGAGGGAATGACTGCATGTATGTGTGTGTGTGTGTGTGTGTGTGTGTGTGTGTGTGTGTGTGGACTCTTTGCACAATTTGTAATATGAGATATTGATGCAGTTATCTGTGTTAAAGAGCCACACCCTCCCTGTTAGGTGGACAATGCACTTGCTCTGGTTGAACTAATGGAATAAAGGTAATGTCACAAGAGAGAGTCTTTGTCCATCCATATTTTTCTCCTTTCCCTGTTCATGTCCTCCTCCCCTCCCCTCCCTGTTCATGTCCTCCTCCCCTCCCCTCCCTGTTCATGTTCTCCTCCCCTCCCTATTCATGTCCTCCTCCCCCCTCCCTGTTCATGTCCTCCTCCCCTCCCTCCCCTCATGTCCTCCCTCCTCCCCCTCTCTGTTCATGTCCTCCTCCCTCGCTGTTTCATGTCCTCCTCCCCCTCCCCTCCCTCCTGTTCATGTCCTCCTCGCCCTCCCTGTTCATGTCCTCCTCCCCCTCCCTGTTCATGTCCTCCTCCCCTCCCCTCCCTGTTCATGTCCTCCTCCCCTCCCTGTTCATGTCCTCCTCCCCTCCCCGTTCATGTCCTCCTCCCTCCCCCTCCTCCCTGTTCATGTCCTCCTCCCCTTCCCTCCCTGTTCATGTTCTCCTCCCTCCCCCCCCCTCCTTTTCTACCATTCCTCTTACTTCCTTATTCCGCCATTTCCTCACCTTCCTTTACCTTTCTCTCCTTACCTCCACCTCTTTGTCCTCCTACATCTCTTCTTTCAGGGATTGGATCTCATTCACCATCACCTCAAAACCCTGTACACTCTGGTTTATCAAGTGAGGCATGTCTGCCTTGATGGCAATCCGTTGTAATCGATTTGCTGTTCTGGTCTTATCCAGTGTAATTGCAACTCAACAGTCACTTTGTCTCAAGTGGAGTCCATGTCAGACCATGAAAAACTTCATAGGATGACAAAGGAGGTATCTTGTCTTGTAGCTTTGATTGGACATCCCTGTTTTGGGTTACCCTTGATCACTTGATCACTTGAGTTCCATTACTTATGAATGCATTGGGATTGACTTAGGGATTCCATTGGGAAGCTACATGTATTAAGCTACAGGCAACATATGGCAGTCCTACCTATTTCATGGCTTCCTTGAAGTAACACTCTGTTTGCATATGTGTGCAAACATTGTACATGATGTACACCTGTACTCGGCTGTTTTGTTTCATGAGACATTGTATATGGTAAATTAGTTCGTGTGTTGTACTGGTGAGCTGGTATATGTGACTGCAGTGTGTGTGTGTGTGTGTGTGTGTGTGTGTAGCTATTACAAAGGTCACTTCCTATGTGTCTTGTGTTTCCCAGGCTAGGGGAAGTCCCACCTTCATCACAGCTTTTGTCCAGATGGATGTACCCTTCCTCTCTCGTGTGGAGGGAATGGAATGAGGGAAGGCAAGAAGGCAGCTGCTGGAGCAGTACATGGTCTCTCTGGCCAAGGTAGGTATAGCAGCATTGTAAGTTCTGCAAATGGCTGTGGAATTGTATTGTGGTTATTCAGTTTCTATTTCTATGTCTCTCTCTCTCTCTCTTAGGATGATCTTGTGTCATGCCAGGCTATGAAAAAGGCATGGGCATTAAATAGAATAACAGATCTGGAGCTTGTGGCATTATGCAATTGCATACTCTTTGCTCGGCAGGTCGTGTCTCAGCCACAGGTACCTCAGGGGAAGGCAATAATTAGAGATTTTGGGGACATGATGTCACTTGCTCTCAAGTGTGTGTACTCTTGTGAGAGGTGAGGCACATCTGGAGCAACTCATGTGGTTATTAAATTCACTGTGTGTATGTTGTGCTCATGTAGGTGTGAGCAACTGGATGCTGCTGATAGGATTCTGGAGTGTCTCCCCATGGGTACCACTGGGTTAGTTCACTGTGCCTGAATGGCTCCAGTGATGGTTGGCACTTACTATCCAACCAGATTGCCTGAAGAACTGCTTGTCCTGCACAAGGATATTGATAAGTTGGAAGATCATCTTAGGTAATGCACACAGATGTGGGGCAGAAGGGTGAGGGGTCTGACTACCATTTCCATTTTACCTACCAACACACGCTACATAACATTTACATTTACATGTGTACGTCTTTAGTTGTAAGGTTGTGCACATGGGTTCATTGTGTGGCCCTTACTTTCAGGACAACCCATCATGGTGCAACCTACCAAGCACATTAACCCACCCACGCAACCAGTGCAAACTACCCACCCACACAACCAGTGCAAACTACACACCCACGCAACCAGTGCAAACTACCCACCCACACACCCAGTGCAAACTACCCACCCACACAACCAGTGCAAACTACTCACATGCCAAGTTGACCTATTGGACCACAATCCACCACAGCACTGTGGTTGTGGCTTTATATGTTTTCTATTCATCTGAAAGTGCTGTAGCCAAGGCATGAACCTTTGAAATGTTTATTTTGCAGGCAGCAGTGTTTGATTCCAATGGATGCACACCTCAACCTAGGCAAATACTTGTATGAGGAAACTCCTGTATGGAAGAAGTATCAGTAAGTGGCTAGGTTTATGTGAGTGTGTCATGTTTACACATGTCTTGTGTGTGTGGGTGCATGTGTGTGGGTGCGTATGGTGGGTGTGGTGGGTGAGTTTATGGGACCTGCATTGGCCAGGCTGGTCTGTGGATTCCAGGACTTCAGTGAACAGTGATGTCATCATGTCATCTCATGGTGCCCGGAGTTCTTCATGGTACCATGCGGTGACATGATGACATCACTGGTCACTGAAGCCCTGGAGCACACAGACTGGCTTGGTCAATGCAGGTCCCATAAATCCACCCACCACACACACACACCACACACACACACACACACATACACACACACACACACACACACACAAGACAGTTACACACGCTCCCCTATGTTCCATATGATTCCACCACATGCAAACCCCACCCCAACTCAGCACACTTAGCAGTTGTTTATGTATTGTGTCCCAGTCTTAGAAACATTCTGGTTATATATGCACTTAGTGTTGATCGTCCTCAGTCAAGGCAAGCAGATATCCTACATGTAGTTATGGATTGGAATACGAGAAGGCCAGCCGCTTTTGACATCTCAGTGTGTTGTCTGCAGCGGGCAGGTGCAGCCTTAGAAGCAGCTGAGCTGAGGAAGGACACCACCCATGATTTGCTGTAAAGTCCCGCATCAATTCTGACACCTGACATAAATATCCAGGCCATCTCTTTGGGCCATACAACCAATGGCACAATTTTGTCTTCTGTGACCCCTGTCACAGAGGCTATGGAAAAGACGTATCTCCTATATACCTTTCCTCCTCACAGGGCAGATTGTCATGACTTACGGTATCGTGTCAGTGTGCATTGTTATATGCACCCGTCAATGCCACGCCCACCAAGGCCCTGTGAGGTTTCGCAGCATGATCTTTTTGTGGTATCATGGAAATTGCAAAGTGTAAATTAATCACCCTTCAATGCCACACCCATGAAGGTCACCTGACTCATTAATTTGCATCACACCCATCCATGCTGCCCTGCCCACAAACGCCTATGTATTCCTAATACAAGACCCAAGTACGTCACAGCTGTGGATGGATTACATCACCGGCACATGCTGGCTGACTGTGTGGATTGCAACATGCAATGTATATTTGGCTTCACGATGTGTAGAAATTTGCAAGGAGATTAACTTCCTATGTGTGTGGTGTGGTTTGTGTGTGTGGTGTGTGATTTGTGTGTGTGTGTATGTGGTGTGTGTTGTGTGTGGTATGTGTGTGCATTGTGTGTTGGCAAGTGTGTGTAGGCATAGTATACTATCTATGGTGTAGGCATGTATGTGTGTAGTGTATAAGTATGTGTTTGTGCATGTATGACTTCATGTTGTCATGGTAATGCACCTTGCTCATCAGGTGTTCACAGAGATCAAATAGATCAATCTTACCACAGAAACATGTCAGACCTCTTCATTATCAAACACATACCTCCACTTAATGACAGTTAAACCTCCATCACACATCTCAAGCTAGCCACCTAGCTAGACACACATCACATGGACAGCTAGCTACCTAGCTAGACGAACATCACACTCAGTGCTTACCTGAGGGCGTATACACGTAGGGTCTGGGGAAATGCCTATACCGGACTTTGTTCTAATGAGCAACTATTGCGTCACGTAATGAGGAATACATCAAGATTGTTTTTTTTGTTATTATTATTATTTTTTCCCCAAATTGGCTTGTAAATTAGCAAACAACACCGGTGGGTAAAACAGCAAATACATCTCGTCCACTGAGAAACTCAACTATCACTCTGAGTTGCATTTCTTTCAGTCCGGAATAGCCCAGCTCTCTCGCCACTTCAGCCACAACCACTTCTAAATTGCCGCCTTCAACCGCCATGTGCGCGTGGGTGTTGTTTGCTAATTTACAAGCGAGGCCCTAGATTGAGAGGTGGTTAATTATCTGCGAATGTATACACAAGTAATTCTACTCATTCGCAGATAATTAACCACCTAGGGCCAAGCTTGTAAATTAGCAAATCCAAATCAGATTTAATGTCTAGTGTCATTGATATCATGTCAGTCGTATCGGCGATAAGTATGAAACGATTAAGAATACGCCCCTGACGAGGGAATGCTCTTATAACGGGCGCGCTCTTAACGAGGCAGACTGTATAACCTTTAGCTGTCGCACGCACGCAGCGTAGACTCAAGAGCGTTCATTTTAACAGTTGTTATGTTTTCGTCAGAACCCACTTTTATCTATCTGTCACATAAATGACGGCAGCAGAGAACAAACATCAATTTGAAGTTACGTTAGCATAAAATAACGAATAATCGGATCGTTGCGCTCTATTTGAAGTGAGTCTCGCAAACCTAGTTCAACGTACACGTAATCCCCAGTTCGTTATCGTCAAGCCAGTGTTTCTGTAGTCAAACATACTAGTAGTGCGTCTGGCCATGCGTTCTACTTCGCTATCGAACGGATTTAATTCCGATCTGGATACCTCTGAATAAATATAATTCGCAACTATTAAGTGTTAGTAGCGGATAAACGAAGGTCCGATCGAGTATTATAGAGGGGGGGCGGGTGGGTGGGTGGGGGGGGGGGGGGGGGGGGGGGGGCGGGTGCAAAATCAACGCTCGTTTTAGACCACTTCAATTCAATAACACAAATTAAGAAATTTCTCAGATGCAGCCACAGTCGTGTGCATTAAGTTTTCACATACATCTTCGACACGGGAAAGGCACAACGTCCTATAACGATCACGTCTCCATCGTTCGGTTCCGCGTCAGTACACGTAAAGCAGCGATGTTCGGCTTCGGCGGCATCCCTCTGATGTGGGTTGCAGCTAGGATACGTCTTAGCGTTGCCATTCTTTGCGCGAAGTTCATTTTAAAATGCGGCACATATGAACATGTAAGTACAAACCTTGCATTTCATCTTCACTTGAACTGTGCAGCTGACACCTTCCGCTTGCACGCTCACCTCGCATTTGACGCACGCATCAGGGCTTGCAGGAGACGTGTGTTGAGAGTTTTCGCCACTCATGACTAGTCAACGTACAACAGAAGTGCGGTGCAACTAAATATGATACGTCTTGGAGGACCTATAAAATTTATCATACCGCTAAGAATGGCTTCTTTGACATGGTAACTGTTTAGATAAACAGAGTGGCTTTAGTATAGAACCTGCAGCGCAATATTGCTCTGTTGCCCGTGAAAGTAGTTGAAGAACATGTATGGCTTCTGTGGCTCCTGTACACCATAGATCATGTAGATTGAAGACCTTAGGTACAGTAAGGTTTTAAATCTGCACAGTTTTGTCATGTAGATAGTGTATATTGCGCTGCAGGTTCTATACTAAAGCCACTCTGTTTATCTAAACAGTTACCATGTCAAAGAAGCCATTCTTAGCGGTATGATACAATTTATAGGTCCTCCAAGACGTATCATATTAGTTGCACCGCCACTTTGTTGTACGAGGTATAAGGAGAGGGAAGAAGAGGCTTTTGTAAGGAGAGGGGATGAGGGTAAGGATGTGTGAGGAGAGGGGCGGCAGGTGTTGTTGTAAGGAGAGGAGGGGGTTTGTAAGGAGGAGGGGAGGCGGTTTAAGGAGAGGGGAGGAGGTGTAAGGAGAGGGGAGGAGGTTGTAAAGGAGAGGGGGGGGTAG
>JABACO010000009.1:1963796-1975227 GCA_013339895.1 Ephydatia muelleri | reverse complement strand
TGTATGATTGTGTGTTTGTGTGTGTGCATGTGTGTGTGTGTTTGTGCATGTGTATGGGTGAATGTGTGTTTTGTAGCAGTATAGTGCTTGTATGGGAATATGGTTAGTGGATTTAAATTATTTACTGATCTGTTCACTTGTCAGGCATATGTTCAAAAAGGTGAGAATGACATCTGTGACGATGGCAAGGAGATTGCAGAGGCAGAGGACTGGGAATCAACTGTGAAAGAAAATAGAGTAAGGACTTGAGGTAATGATTCACGTATCATCTGTCCCATGTCCCTTTACTTTCCATCACCTCTTCTCCAGAGCTCTCTCCATCCATGTCTCATTCACCCTATTTCTCTCCACAACTTTTCCACAGTAATCAGCTCTCCATCTGTCAATAATACCCTGGACTCCTACCAAAGGGTATGGGGTCCATCAATTGGCACGATCCTTTTAAGGCACCGGCTCCAGGAGCAGGGAGAGCCATCACTGCCAGTCTTCATAAGGCAAAGGTAGACCTTGCAAGGATCCAGCTGTATGCAATGTGTTGTTTGATTGTGTGTGTGTGTGTGTGTGTGTGTGTGTGTGCGAGATGCACGTACGCATGTGTGTGTGCTCTTTACCTCCCCTACCATGCATCTTTTCCATGTTTCTCACCTCTTCTCCCTCCCTCTCCCCTTCATCTTTCATTCAGAGTCTCTGAAAATCGTATAGGAATTGCACTACAAGCTGTTCATCCGGATTACCACAGAATACGACTGAATGGAGCATCTCGAATTTTGAATCCACAACCATACCGAGCTGCCTATTTTGGAGAAAAACTCCATAATGAAAAGCTTGTCATGTTTGGGGTTACCCACATTTGTGCTATTGATGGCTACTCTGGGAAAATTGTTCAATTTGTCAGCATGCCAGTGAAGAACCCTGTACAGATATATCAACACTTGTTCAGGTAAATAGTTGCACCAACTAGAAGCTGTATATCAGTTTATTTCTCCATCACAAAACCATGCAGACCAATACTTGTGAATTATGGTTTATTTGACCAAATAAGAGTTGATCATAGCAAGGAATGGACCTTAAGCCTCTTTGTGCAGGAGTCACTGGCTCACTTGCGGCACAGTGTTCAGAAGCCGCCGCACAGACAAACGTCATCAACGCTGGTAATATACTGCACTTGTTCATTACTCTATTATACATACAGGGCGTGAAAGAGTGCAACTCTTTTTAAAAATTCCTATAACTCCAGATTGAAATTAATGAACTGCTTGGTTTCTTTTTAACATATGTTGCAGTAGTTAGGCAAATACTAATTATTGTTAGCAGTTAAGTAATTGTATCAAAACCTGCATAAATCAAAATATTCAAATTCCTCTATTAACAAAGGTATTCACAATTGGGTTGTAGATATTTATAACTACTACTAAATAACACAACATCTGAATATGTGGTGGAACAGTAGTGATTTTAAGTTATTAGGTCAAAAAGTGTGTTATTAACATTTAAGACCATAATTTGATGAATATGTTAAATAACCATCACTAATTAGTATATGACGTAAAAAACACTATTTGATTTAGTTTACTGGCGAGTCATTAAAAATTAAAAACGTAGTGGTCATAAAGTTTGATTTGTTGTTTTGAATATTAACAAATAAAATGCCAGTCAAATTTCATACTTTACTGTTTGCAGTTTATAAATCATGTTATTAATTAAAAATTTTCGTAAATTTTAATTAATTGCAAGCTATTTGATTTTATCTTTTGAACTGTTAAGATAATGGAAAGGTAACAATGCAGTTTGTATTTGACTAAATTTGTTTATCGTCCGTTCATAAATTCATTTATTAACAATGCTATCAAGGGATTATATTCATTTAAAAGCATTGCGCTCTTTTGCAAACACCCTGTATAATTGATTGTACTGTTTAACGTGGGGTCAAGGCAGTGAAAAAGGACCTGCATATATTATACAATTTTCTAGAATGGTGCATCAAAGTTGACATGCAATTAAAATGTTGCATAATGTAAAATTCAGGCAATGTAACTGCATGATGAACAGCCTATATTCCAGTGCGTAAAAAAAGAATTTGTAGATATTTGAAATGATTAGAAAACTTGAAAAAAATGCGCTTGGTCCCTTTTTTCTGCCGTGATCCCATATATTAATACTTCCACTCAGAATCACACAGTTGAGCGCTGTTGGCCTGAAGTGAATCATCGTGTCAACTATCCCATAAAATCTTGCTTGAATCAAATGCAAGATAGAGGGGACTTTGATTTAGACTCAATGACCCACAAATATTGTGTATCTTGGGTCACACTCCATGTCTCTACAGTGGGAGTAAGGCTATTTACAGGTGTATGGAAGTGCCACAATATTCCAGGTTTGTGAACTTGTTCTGCCATAATTCTAGACCTCTTGACCACCTAAATGTGCCCCTTATGCAGGAAAGGGCATTCCAAATGAACGAATGGCAAATGCTAGAACAAGGAGGCTGCCATCTGAAATTATCCCTGATGCTCATATCGCAACATCTCAATTTGTGGACATGGGTGGCCATTTAACCCTGGAAAGTCATTTTGGGAATGATCCACTGGCTGGAAGGAATTGCTTGATTGCTGAGCGCAATCGTCAATTCCACCAACAATATCCAGACTTGTCCATGGTATTTCATGCTATCAGCAATAATAATTGTAATCCATTTATAGAATCTGTGAAACTGTATATTCATCTGACAGAAGCTCTTGCTATTTGAAACTTGGTCTATTGTACTTACTGTCTTGGCAGTGATGAATTGATGCTTATAATATTCAATTAAAAATATTTATCATGGTGTAATGGTGATCTCCCTCATTCATACCACCTGACCTCTGCCTCCTCATATGTATAGTCATATGCCTTCAATCAGAGGTGAAGAATCCTCAGTAGACAAACACTAGTGTGCCCAATATAATAGTGTTTATGGTTTTCCACAATCAGGAAACCATGAATAGTTGTATCAGTTGAAATACATGTAGAAAGAAATTCTGATTGTATATAGATTATTACTCTTCAATTCATTCATGATTCATTTCAAAAGAACTAATCAAAGTAGGCAAAACTACTAATGCCCAAAAGTTCCGGGAGACCAGCACCTGAGCCTGTGCCTTAACTGGAGCAGGCCACTAATGGAGGCCACATCCTTCTGGTGGGCCAGGTAGTGCAACTGTTCTTGGGAGGTGTTGAGGCCAGGAGGTGGGACATGTGTTATTGACAGATGGAGAGCTGATTACTGTGGACAAGGTTAGGGGTGGTGCAGAGAGAGAAAATAGGGTGAATGAAAGATGAAGGGAGAGGGAGGGAGAAGAGGTGAGAAACATGGAACAGATGCATGGTAGGGGAGGTGAAGAGCACACACACATGCGTACGTGCATCTCGCACACACACACACACACACACACACACACAATCAAACAACACATTGCATACAGCTGGATCCTTGCAAGGTCTACCTTTGCCTTATGAAGACTGGCAGTGATGGCTCTCCCTGCTCCTGGAGCCGGTACCTTAAAAGGATCACGCCAATGGACCCCATACCCTTTGGTAGCAGTCCAGGGTGTTATTGACAGATGGAGAGCTGATTACTGTGGAAAAGTTGTGGAGAGAAATAGGGTGAATGAGACATGGATGGAGAGAGCTCTGGAGAAGAGGTGATGGAAAGTAAAGGGAGATGGGACAGATGATACGTGAATCATTACCTCAAGTCCTTACTCTATTTTCTTTCACAGTTGATTCCCAGTCCTCTGCCTCTGCAATCTCCTTGCCATCGTCACAGATGTCATTCTCACCTTTTTGAACACATGCCTGACAAGTGACAGATCAGTAAATAATTTAAATCCACTAACCACGTTCCCATACAAGCACTATAGTGCTTGTATGGGAACGTGGTTAGTGGATTAAAATTATTTACTGATCTGTTGTGGTTTGTAGCAGTATTACTGCTACAAACCACACACTCACCCCATACACATGCACAAGCACACACACACATGCACACACACAAACACACAATCACACAGAAATATACCAGAGACACAATTGTACTTGCATGTATATATAGGATAAAATTCATTATTTTTCTTACCAATTAGAACAGTCATGATATGGCCAGTGGGGGGACAGGCATATCAAGTGGGGGACAATACCATAATCAAAGGCAGGGCTTTGCCTGATTTAATTAATTCTATAATGGTGTCAATGATGCAAAACTGAATCAATAAATCTCTTACGGTAAAAAAAGCAAAGCGTCCCCTAGCTCAGTGAGTAGTCCAAACCAGACCCCTTGGTCCTAACATGATATAATATTCTATATTTGCCACTGTTCGGAGCAGTCTTACAAGTTGGAGAACAAAAATGGCTATAGTGCCCAGCAGGGAATCAGTTTTACCAAGGGGGTGGGGTAGGGGAGGGGCAATTATACTCCTGGTATCATGCACACACACACAACATACCCACATTCGTATTTTTACCATAATCACACACACCCTCCATACTATCCATCACCCCTGCTTCCGTAGCACCGATCACACGAACGCGCACTCATAGCCCGCACACACACACACACACACACACACACACACACACACACACACACACACACACGCATACACACACACACTCACTCTCACACACACACACATGCACACACAGACACATGCAGATACACACGCACGCATAGTGTGTGCGTATGTAGCGTATTGAGGTCCAACAAGGGGCTACGCCCAACTACATAGACTCACACGCACACACGCGCACACACACACACACACACAAACACACACATATACACACACACACACACACACACACACACACACACACACACACACACACACACACACACACACACACACACACACACACACACACACACACACACACACACACACACACACACACACACACACACACACGTCCACAATTCAGTGTAAGGATCCGAGCTGAGCGTACAGTTTTCATACATACGTACTGCTGTACTGCTCCGCTGAGGCATTCGTTCGTCGGAAGCGCTAGAAACTGTACTGGGACACGCCTCCCGTTGTTTCGGGCCTGGACTCACGTCGCATTCCAGGAACGACCCCCCGTTCCGCGCACGAGTTCCGATTCCAAACCATTTTTCATTTTTCAATATTCAATTTTTTGGAAAACGAGTAGACTACAAAATTGATGGTTATTTGGTTAACTCGTTTTTACGGCAGAATGAAATAATGGCTATTGTGTAGCGAATTTTAACAAGTGGAATATTGAATCGAACCTAATTTGCGGTCATAATTTTATTATTCTTGAATAGAAAAACAAATAATTGAAATGGCCGAAATATACACGGACGGTCCGTGTATATTTCGGCCATTTCAATTATTTGTTTTTCTATTCAAGAATAATAAAATTATGACCGCAAATTAGGTTCGATTCAATATTCCACTTGTTAAAATTCGCTGCACAATAGCCATTATTTCATTCTGCCGTAAAAACGAATTAACCAAATAACCATCAATTTTGTAGTCTACTCGTTTTCCAAAAAATTGAATATTGAAAAATGAAAAATGGTTTGGAATCGGAACTCGTGCGCGGAACGGGGGGTCGTTCCTGGAATGCGACGTGAGTCCAGGCCCGAAACAACGGGAGGCGTGTCCCAGTACAGTTTCTAGCGCTTCCGACGAACGAATGCCTCAGCGGAGCAGTACAGCAGTACGTATGTATGAAAACTGTACGCTCAGCTCGGATCCTTACACTGAATTGTGGACGTGTGTGTGTGTGTGTGTGTGTGTGTGTGTGTGTGTGTGTGAGAGAGTGAGTGTGTATGTGTGTGTGTGTGTGTGTGTGTGCGTGCTATGAGTGCGCGTTCGTGTGATCGGTGCTACGGAAGCAGAGTGATAGATAGTATGGAGGGTGTGTGTGATTATGGTAAAAATACGAATGTGGGTATGTTGTGTGTGTGTGCATGATACCAGGAGTATAATTGCCCCTCCCCTACCCCACCCCCTTGGTAAAACTGATTCCCTGCTGGGCACTATAGCCATTTTTGTTCTCCAACATATAAGACTGCTCCGAACAGTGGCAAATATAGAATATTATATCATGTTAGGACCAAGGGGTCTGGTTTGGACTACTCATTGAGCTAGGGGACGCTTTGCTTTTTTTACCATAAGAGATTTAATGATTCAGTTTTGCATCATTGACACCATTATATTAATTAAATCAGGCAAAACCCTGCCTTTGATTATGGTATTGTCCCCCACTTGATATGCCTGTCCCCCCACTGGCCATATCATGACTGTTCTAATTGGTAAGAAAAATAATGAATTTTATCCTATATATACATGCAAGTACAATTGTGTCTCTGTTATATTTCTGTGTGATTGTGTGTTTGTGTGTGTGCATGTGTGTGTGTGTTTGTGCATGTGTATGGGGTGAGTGTGTGGTTTGTAGCAGTATAGTGCTTGTATGGGAACGTGGTTAGTGGATTTAAATTATTGACTGATCTGTTCACTTGTCAGGCATATGTTCAAAAAGGTGAGAATGACATCTGTGACGATGGCAAGGAGATTGCAGAGGCAGAGGACTGGGAATCAACTGTGAAAGAAAATAGAGTAAGGACTTGAGGTAATGATTCACGTATCATCTGTCCCATGTCCCTTTACTTTCCATCACCTCTTCTCCAGAGCTCTCTCCATCCATGTCTCATTCACCTTATTTCTCTCCACATCTTTTCCACAGTAATCAGCTCTCCATCTGTCAATAACACCCTGGACTGCTACCAAAGGGTATGGGGTCCATTGGCGCGATCCTTTTAAGGTACCGGCTCCAGGAGCAGGGAGAGTCATCACTGCCAGTCTTCATAAGGCAAAGGTAAACCTTGCAAGGATCCAGCTGTATGCAATGTGTTGTTTGATTGTGTGTGTGTGTGTATGTGTGTGTGTGTGTGTGTGTGTGTGTGTGTGTGTGCGAGATGCACGTACGCATGTGTGCGTGCTCTTCACCTCCCCTACCATGCATCTGTTCCATGTTTCTCACCTCTTCTCCCTCCCTCTCCCTTCATCTTTCATTCAGAGTCTCCGAAAATCGTGTAGGAATTGCACTACAAGCTGTTCATCCTGATTACCACAGAATGCGACTGAATGGAGCTTCTCGAAGTTTGAATCCACAACCATACCAAGCTGCTTATTTTGGAGAAAAACTCCATATCGATCAAAATGAAAAGCTTGTCATGTTTGGGGTTACCCCACATTTGTGCTATTGATGGCTACTCTGGGAAAATTGTTCAATTTGTCAGCATGCCAGTGAAAAACCCTGTACAGATATATCAACACTTGTTCAGGTAAATAGTTGCACCAACTGGAAGCTGTATATCAGTTTATTTCTCCACCACAAAACCATACAGACCAATACTTGTGGAGTATGGTTTATTTGACCAAATAAGAGTTGATCATCACAAGGAATGGACCTTAAGCCTCTGTGTGCAGGAGTCACTGGCTTACTTGCGGCACAGTGTTCAGAAGCCGCCGCACAGACAAGGGTCATCAACAATGGTAATATACCATGCACTTGTTCATTACTCTATTATACATACAGGGCGTTTGTGAAAGAGCGCAACACTTCTTAAAAATTCCTATAACTCAGGATTGAAATTAATTAACTGCTTGGTTTCTTTAACAGCGCAACACTTTTTAAAAATCCCTATAACTCAGGATTGAAATTAATTAACTGCTTGGTTTCTTTAACTTATGTTGCAGTAGTTAGGCAAATACTAACAATCCGATTATTGTTAGCAGTTAAGTAATTGTATCAAAACCCGCATAAATAAAATATTCAAATTTTATATTTATTTATTTATTTTTTACAATAATACAATAATATATTAATAAACACATAAAACAAACATTTGTAAAAGTTTCTAAAATCATACAAAAAAACTCTTCATCATTCCCATGCATTGTTCCCATTACTGATGCTGAATTGCCTCTCTGAATGGCAACGGATAGCCTTTGGGCAAGATATTGAAAAGAGTTTGCTTCTCCTGACACTTGCCTCAACCGATGTCCCAGCTCTTTTAGGAAATCGGTTGTTCTCTGGCCATACACTCCTGATGTTTCTATAGCCACAGGGGTGAAGGAAAGGTGTGAGCTAAGGTGTTTGTACTTCTAGTCTTCTTATCCTCTGCTTGTTGGGCAACTGCTTCAACTTGCTGTGCTGCGATTGTGGAGTAAGATGGTGCAAAAATATCTGGGCACGTGGCATCCCACACAAGAAGTTGGTCGCATTTCCATGGAACCGTTGTACAAAGGTATTCACAATTGCGGTTATAGAGAATTTATTTAAATAACTACTACTAAATAACACAACATTTGAATATGTGGTGGAACAGTAGTGATTTTAAGTTATTAGGTCAAAAAGTGTGTTATTAACATTTAAGACCATAATTTGATAACTATGTTAAATAACCATCACTAATTAGTAAATGACGTAAAAAACACTATTTGATTTAATTTACTGGCGAGTCATTAAAAATTAAAAACGTAGTGGTCATAAAGTTTGATTTGTTGTTTTGAATATTAACTAATAAAATGCCAGTCAAATTTCATACTTTACTGTTTGCAGTTTATAAATCATGCTATTAATTAAAATTTGTCGTAAATTTTTGTTAATTGCAAGCTATTTGATTTTATCTTTTGAACTGTTAAAGATAATGGAAAGGTAACAATGCAGTTTGTATTTGACTAAATGTATTTATCGTACGTTCGTAAATTCATTTATTAACAATGCTATTAAGGGATTATATTCATTTAAAAGCATTGCGTTCTTTTGCAAACACCCTGTATAAATTGATTGTACTGTTTAACGTGGGGTCAAGGCAGGGAAAAAGGACCTGCACAAATTTTCTAGAATGGTGCATCAAAGTTGACATGCAATTAAAATGTTGCATAATTTAAAATTCAGGCACTGTAACTGCATGATGAACAGCCTAAATTCCAGTGCGTAAAAAAGAATTTGTAGATATATGAAATGATTAGAAAACTTGAAAAAAATGCGCTCAGTCCCTTTTTTCTGCCGTGATCCCATACATTAATACTTCCACTCAGAATCACACAGTTGAGCGCTGCTGGCCTGAAGTGAATCATCGTGTCAACTATCCCATAAAATCTTGCTTGAATCAAATGCAAGATAGAGGGGACTTTGATTTAGACTCAATGACCCACAAATATTGTGTATCTTGGGTCACACTCCATGTCTCTACAGTGGGAGTAAGGCTATTTACAAGTGTATGGAAGTGCCACAATATTCCAGGTTTGTGAACTTGTTCTGCCATAATTCTAGACCTCTTGACCACCTAAAGGTGCCCCTTATGCAGGAAAGGGCATTCCAAATGAACGAATGGCAAATGCTAGAACAAGGAGGCTGCCATCTGAAATTATCCCTGATGCTCATTTCGCAACATCTCAATTTGTGGACATGGGTGGCCATTTAACCCTGGAAAGTCATTTTGGGAATGATCCACTGGCTGGAAGGAATGGCTTGATTGCTGAGCGCAATCGTCAATTCCACCAATAATATCCAGACTTGTCCATGGTATTTCATGCTATCAGCAATAATAATTGTAATCCATTTATAGAATCTGTGAAACTGTATATTCATCTGACAGAAGCTCTTGCTATTTGAAACTTGGTCTATTGTACTACTGTCTTGGCAGTGATGAATTGATGCTTATAATATTCAATTAAAAACATTTATCATGGTGTAATGGTGATCTCCCTCATTCATACCACCTGACCTCTGCCTCCTCATATGTATAGTCATATGCCTTCAATCAGAGGTGAAGAATCCTCAGTAGACAAACACTAGTGTGCCCAATATAATAGTGTTTATGGTTTTCCACAATCAGGAAACCATGAATAGTTGTATCAGTTGAAATACATGTAGAAAGAAATTCTGATTGTATATAGATTATTACTCTTCAATTCATTCATGATTCATTTCAAAAGAACTAATCAAAGTAGGCAAAACTACTAATGCTCAAAAGTTCCGGGAGACCAGCACCTGAGCCTGTGCCTTAACTGGAGCAGGCCACTAATGGAGGCCACATCCTTCTGGTGGGCCAGGTAGTGCAACTGTTCTTGGGAGGTGTTGAGGCCAGGAGGTGGGACATGTGTTATTGACTGATGGAGAGCTGATTACTGTGGACAAGGTTAGGGAGGAAGGGGGTGGGGCAGAGAGAGAAATAGGGTGAATGAAAGATGGAGGAGAGGGAGGGAGAAGAGGTGAGAAACATGGAACAGATGCATGGTAGGGGAGGTGAAGAGCACGCACACATGCGTACGTGCATCTCGCACACATACACACACACACACACACACACACACAATCAAACAACACATTGCATACAGCTGGATCCTTGCAAGGTTTACCTTTGCCTTATGAAGACTGGCAGTGATGACTCTCCCTGCTCCTGGAGCCGGTACCTTAAAAGGATCGCGCCAATGGACCCCATACCCTTTGGTAGCAGTCCAGGGTGTTATTGACAGATGGAGAGCTGATTACTGTGGAAAAGATGTGGAGAGAAATAAGGTGAATGAGACATGGATGGAGAGAGCTCTGGAGAAGAGGTGATGGAAAGTAAAGGGACATGGGACAGATGATACGTGAATCATTACCTCAAGTCCTTACTCTATTTTCTTTCACAGTTGATTCCCAGTCCTCTGCCTCTGCAATCTCCTTGCCATCGTCACAGATGTCATTCTCACCTTTTTGAACATATGCCTGACAAGTGAACAGATCAGTCAATAATTAAATCCACTAACCACGTTCCCATACAAGCACTATACTGCTACAAACCACACACTCACCCCATACACATGCACAAACACACACACACATGCACACACACAAACACACAATCACACAGAAATATAACAGAGACACAATTGTACTTGCATGTATATATAGGATAAAAATCATTATTTTTCTTACCAATTAGAACAGTCATGATATGGCCAGTGGGGGGACAGGCATATCAAGTGGGGGACAATACCATAATCAAAGGCAGGGCTTTGCCTGATTTAATTAATATAATGGTGTCTCTTATGGTAAAAAAAGCAAAGCGTCCCCTAGCTCAGTGAGTAGTCCAAACCAGACCATTTGGTCCTAACATGATATAATATTCTATATTTGCCACTGTTCGGAGCAGTCTTACATGTTGGAGAACAAAAATGGCTATAGTGCCCAGCAGGGAATCAGTTTTACCAAGGGGGTGGGGTAGGGGAAGGGCAATTATACTCCTGGTATCATGCACACACACACAACATACCCACATTCGTATTTTTACCATAATCACACACACCCTCCATACTATCCATCACCTCTGCTTCCGTAGCACCGATCACACGAACGCGCACTCATAGCACGC
>JABACO010000009.1:1858796-1961296 GCA_013339895.1 Ephydatia muelleri | reverse complement strand
CAATAATAGCACTGGCATCAAACCAGTACCAAAAGGTAACAAGCTGGGATGGACACGAGTCATGATAGAGAGACATGAAAGAGAGGGAGGGAGGAAGGGAGGGAGGGAGGGAGGGGGAGAGAGAGAGAGAGAGAGAGAGAGAGAGAGAGAGAGAGTGAGAGAGAGTGAGAGAGAGAGAGAGAGAGTGAGAGAGCGAGAGAGAGTGAGAGAGTGAGAGAGTGGGAGTGAGAGGGAAAGAGAGAGTGAGAGAGGGAAGAGAGTGAGAGAGGGGTGAGACGGGAGTGACATAGAATCCATTTCATCCTGTGGTTTAGATTTTGGGTTTTGGGGTCAACTTTGTAACCTGACAAAAATTGTTCAATTATTACAGTATACAATCCATCCATTATACATATATTAACTCCCCATTGGTACCTTTGCCGATGATAAACGATTCTTCCACGGCTCAAAATCAGTTTCACATGCATGCCATAGCCATTAAGTTCATTGACAGGGATTTAACCCATTGTTTCCCACCACCCCTGACCAGTGGCCAGGGATTTAATACATTGTTGCTTAGAGTATGAACCACACCCAGGTATCACACATGACCAGAGGCCAGTGATATAACCCCACTAATCTATTTCAACGGGAATCACGAACCTAATAATAATGTCTGCATGTGTTTATTGTGTTATTTATGCTATCATTAAAAACATATCTTATAGGGATTGAGGTGCTGTATTTGTCTGTGCAGTCTGTTATTTCAGTATAGCCCCTGCAATATTTCATCATGAAAACCGAACGACATTTAAAAAATACTTATTCAGGGACGTTGAATATTTGGTCACGATTTCAATTTAGTTCTGGTAGAGTGTGTTTATTTCACATAGACGAAGGGGCCTCTTTGGCCATTAATTACGGTGTCGTGTTATGTCCCTCTCGCAGTTTTATTGCCGTAGTCTGGGGACCCGACTAACGGTTGTACCATTGCAGTCGGTCTAGTCTCGTGCCCAGACCCATTCATCGCAGCTGCGGGTGGATTACATCACCGCTACGCAGCGGTGATGTAATCTACCCGCAGCTGCAATGCATTGGGTCTGGGCACGAGACTACTATCGGTCCCCAGACTATTATTGCCGTTGGACATCTGTAATTTGGTCTAGCAACCTTCGAAGACGCTGTTTGGTATAAATTAGCCTCTTCTTGACTGTTGTATTTCCTGCCATTATCGGTTTGTCACTTTCTACTTACATGACGTACGTATACAGCGATAATAGTTACGTCATATAGGTCTGAGGAAGAGATTAAAGCACGGCACAGTTTATTTTTGGTATGCAAAGTGGATATGGTAAGTGTCTTCTATTTATGCCTTGGGTCTTGACGCTCACTAGCGATCCTTAGTAATGTAATGCGACTTGTCTTCCCGTTAGATGATAAAGGACTGGGGCCGGTGTAGAAGTGTGGGGACCACGTAAGCTAAAGGACAATCGATAACGGTTGCACGCTGCCATTGATGCGATGTATTAATAATTACCGTCGGACAGATTTCCATACGGCACTTCACCAGACACCGTAATTCCCTCACAGTGCCTCATACTGGTCACCACAGCTGGGGAAGTGGGTGTAGCCGATGTGAGCAAATGAGTCCTCCCACATCACTAGTGCTCCTGTGTGTGTGTGTGTGTGTGTGTGTGTGTGTGTGTGTGTGTGTGTGTGTGTGAGTGTGCCCCTGACCTCTGGTTCTCCTCCACACCCCTAGTCTGGAGAACATGTTGGGCTCCACCCCTGAGAGGGGTCATGCCATCACAGCTGCTCACAATGGCCAGTTCTTCATGCTGGAGGTACACGTTAGTATTAACATTAGTTATTAGAGATGTTAGGAAAAAGTATCAGGAACGTATGTTAAATTCCATGTATTGTGGTCCATGTCAGCTAGTACTTACTGCACTCCAGTGTGATACTAGCATCTTTAGTTCCTATGCTGAGGTACAGAAGCACTGTGTTAGCTGGTAGAGTGGTACAAGTTAAATGGTCCCTATGTTTTAACCAGTTAGTAGTACTGTTCCCCAACTGCTAAAAATCTATCTGCTTGTAGATTCATTTTGTGTTGTGTGGCGGAAGGTACCATATGGATGGTGTGGAGGAAGGTACCATAGGGATGGTGTGGAGGAAGGTACCATAGGGATGGTGTGGAGGAAGGTGCCATAGGGATGGTGTGAAGGAAGGTACCATAGGGATGGTGTGGAGGAAGGTACCATAGGGATGGTGTGGAGGAAGGTACCATAGGGATGGTGTGGAGGAAGGTACCATAGGGATGGTGTGAAGGTGCCATAGGGATGGTGTGGAGGAAGGTACCATAGGGATGGTGTGAAGGAAGGTACCATAGGGATGGTATGGAGGAAGGTACCATAGGGATGGTGTGAAGGAAGGTACCATAGGGATGGTATGGAGGAAGGTACCATAGGGATGGTGTGAAGGTACCATAGGGATGGTGTGGAGGAAGGTACCATAGGGATGGTGTGGAGGAAGGTACCATAGGGATGGTGTGAAGGTACCATAGGGATGGTGTGAAGGTGCCATAGGGATGGTGTGAAGGTGCCATAGGGATGGTGTGGAGGAAGGTACCATAGGGATGGTGTGAAGGTGCCATAGGGATGGTATGAAGGTACCATAGGGATGGTGTGGAGGAAGGTGCCATAGGGATGGTGTGAAGGTGCCATAGGGATGGTGTCAAGGTGCCATATGGAGGACTTTATAGTTTACTTGTACTTCCAGTCTTCCGGTTCTGTCAAACTTTCCTGAGACCACCTCAGTGAAGAGGTAAAAGTCACTCCTTCCATACATTGAGTGAGTAACCATCTATTATGTGTGTGTGTGTGTGTGTGTGTGTGTGTGTGTGTGTGTGTGTGTGTGTGTGTGTGCATGTATTCGTGTGCTTATGTGTGTGCACATATGTGTGTGTTACTCATATATGTGCCTGCGATGTGTGTGTCTAGTAATGCAGGTGTGTACTAAGCATCAAGATTCATAGTGCTCAAATGAAGAATGTAAGATCATACTCAAGTGTTGTTAGGATGAAGGTCTTTGGAGCACACGTTGTGGCGTGCTTAACAAATCGTTTTCTGATACTCTGACCTAAAATACCTAATAAGTAATGTACGAACCATGGACACTGTTACCAGAGAAAATATAATAGAGGGATTGGAAACTAATAACATGCACCACAGACTTCAGCAATTCTAGTGTGCTTAATCCTTGCATGCACCTAAGATGAACAGCAAAAGGGGCAGAATTGAATGCCTGAATAGAATTCTTTAATTTCATGAAGCAATGAAATAGACTTTTTGATTCTAATTGAAGCACAATCCGTTTAGTGCTTGTGTTACACGATTTGGTTGGCATGTAAACATTGGTTGTGAATTCGTCAAAGATGAAAGTGGGCGTGGGTCTTCAAAAGGGGGTGGGTGCGGGAGGGGGCCCCCTCCTGCACGAAGCGCGGAAGCTTTTGATTTATGTATCTAAATGAAAACTATTCTGGCAATTCATAAATTTGTAATTAATGCACGACAAGAAATCTATTCGCACACATGCAACATGCGGTTAGATGCGTTAATAGATGCGACCAAAGTTGCCATATGCGCCAGACCTATTGCTTGTGGTGAAATGTGCACACTGTACATGTATCATATAGATATAAATGCTTCATTTCAGTCACAATATTACACAACATATGAAAACACTTTTGAGTTACTTTCCTTGTGATAAAGAGATGAAAAGAGGCGGCGAGGTTGCTTCCGGATGAATTCCTCTACCACAATATGACTATTAATATGCACGTCATAGTGGATATGCATCAGACACAAGGATGACAACCTCTCTTCACCCATACATGAATGAATAACAGTTTTGACCCTGCAAAATACAGAGAAAGAACGCTCAACCTCACAGCTTGTCACTGGAGCAAATGGTGCACATTAGGAAACAACTGCTTATAACACACCTCTACAGCCCATGAGGTATCTTGGTGCTGCACCTCGACCACCTATCTCTCCAAAGTTGTAGCTCCAAATAAACGTTTTATGAGAAAATGACCCTTGTGGATTTTTTTCAAGTTTTCAAATTTAGAAATTTTCTACTAGGTACTAAAACCCTCTACAAAACGGCTCTTACGTGCTTAAAGTTGGACTATCCGTCATGAAGTAATTATTGTATAGTTAGTTGTAGAACAAGCAATGGACCGTTGCCATTGAAATGTACGCCTAATTAAAAATTCAGTGCTTTAGTACTTCATGACGGATAGTCCAACTTTAAGTGCGTAAGAGCCGTTTTGTAGAGGGTTTTAGTACCTAGTAGTACATTTGAAAACTTGAAAAAATCCACAAGGGTCATTTTCTCATAGAACGTTCTGGTCACACACTTCTGAAAAAGTGAAATCTGGTCACACACTTCTGAAAAAAGTGAAATCTGGTCACACACTTCTGAAAAAGTGAAATCTGGTCACACACTTCTGAAAAGTGAAATCTGGTCACACACTTCTGAAAAAAGTGAAATCTGGTCACACACTTCTGAAAAGTGAAATCTGGTCACACACTTCTGAAGCTTGGGCCGGAGCCTTCTCAGTTTGTACTTGCGATGGACTCCACGTCTGTGTAGGGACTTGCATGAACTTGGGTTGGTGGCACTTTTTGTGAAATCTGGTCACACACTTCTGAACTGGGTTTGTAGATGGCTAGAATTTTCCTTGTAGTTGGAGATGGGTCGGCTTGGTGTTTTTGACTTACGGGTCCTCCCAGACAGAGCGTATTGCACACGATGTCTGTAAGGGCAGAGCGTATTGCACACGATGCCCCGACGAAAGGTATAGTATACAACGTCCGTCCTTGACCGAGCGTATTGCACACGAGGTCCTACCCGACCCTAAACCTAAACCTAAGCCTAAACCTAAATTTGACTCTGGAAATTTTCAAAGTCCTGATGCTTGCCTAAGTCTGGGTGTCCCTGATCGGTATCCCCTATATACTATAGGAGGGAGTTCTTCCCTAGGACTAAAATACTGGTGCAACACTGATGATGACGGGCCAGTATAAAGATCACCGTCGAAACGCGTCTGTTGCTAGTTGGGGCTGTTGCTGTATATCTGTGGGTAACAATCTGTGTTTTAGTCCTTCCTCAAGGTTCTTTGCCTGTTCCCCCAGGCCTCTGGCATGTCTGTTGTCTGTATTTCTGTGTTGGTCTTTCCCCAGGATTTTCGTGTTTTGTCAGCCTGTCTGTTGGGTCAGTGTGTTGTGTTGTGTTTTGAGTGTATGTTCTGTCTTGCTGTCTCTGCGTTAAGGCCACATCCTCTCCAGAACTAGTTTCTGACTCCCCATATTCCCAAATGCATCTTCAATGTGCATGATCAGCTTAAACACTATATAAGACAGAGCAATTCTCTGCATTAATCTTAGTTTACTACCACTGTACCTAAACTCTACCTTTAGTCACAATTTCAATCGATCATCTTTACACAACTATATTTGTCTTATTGCACCTATAATTGGCTCCTAGTATTCTCGTATATACATGTAAGTGCACACATTTTATGGGATGACTCTATAAGCAATGCTGCTTGCCAGTGTAGTGCAGTCAATGAGAGCATTTTCTGTCTCCCCTACACATGTGTGTGTGCTCCTATGTGTACCTCCTGAGGGTTGCTTAGCAACACTTCTGCTATCTTTGGGTCTCCTAGCTTCTTCTGAGCATCCGAGACTGGCAGGCTACACACACCAGTTGGAATAAAGACATGGCCTCTAAGTGAATAGGTCTGTGCACAAGAATGAAGACACACACACATACACACTCCCCACACATATACACTCCCACACACACACACACACACTCCCACAATACACTCCACACATAAACACACACACACACACACACACACTCCCACACACACTTGCCTGTGATCTGTTAGAAGCCATGTGGTCAAGGCCATATAAAGCTCCCACTCGGCAACCTTGTGTGGCTTGGCCAAGGACTGTGCAGTCTTGAACATATTGGTGTCCATGGTCCTGCAAAGTGGGCCCATAGGATGTACATGTACACACACTGTACCTCCAGCTAGACATGTGCCCACACACACTGCACATGCAAAATAAGAATGTCCACACATGTCCCCCTGCCATTCATATGCAATACACACACATCACACACAATGTGCACAACATACATGTGCACATGCAAGCCACACTGACATACATGCACATACACATGCATACGCACGCCTATTCTATCTTTACTGTCTACTTCTGTACCTTGCAAGTGACAGAATGGTCTCTCTCCTGTAGTCTAGGTCCTGTGTGAACCTTTGCACATCAATGCCTGTAGTGTTCACAAATGAATGCAATGGTTTAAAATTATATAACTCAGGTTTAAAATTTTATTAACCACTTGATTTATATGCATGATAGATGTTAGGCAAATACTATTAATCCAATTAGATTGAAGCCGGTTAAGTAATTAAATCAACCCCCTCATAAATCAATATATTCAAAGCCCTCGAGTATCACAAAGTTATCCAAGATTAAGGTTAGAGCTAATTATATTATGCAATGTTCCAGTCCCCAGCCCATTTCATTATCACACATTCTATCAGTCCCCAGGCCATGCATTGTATCTGTTCCCACTGTTGCTGTAGCAGTACGTACCAGTCCCCAGGCCCAGCAAGGTCTCTGCCTGGACGTGGTCACACAGTTGGGTTCTGTAGCATTGCAAGAGTTCCACTGCAGGCTGCACACCCACCGGCCACTCTGCTGTACTGTGACCAATCACATGACTGATCACATGACTCATGAGGGTGGCAGGTGGACAGAGAAGAGGTTCTCCATTGGACAACTCGGCTGTCCTGGCATAGATCTGGAGGCAGGCATAGTAGATGGCCAGTTGGAGGGAAACCTTGGACACTGCCATCTTGGAGAACAACTGGTCAGCAGCTGTCACCTGTAGAAGGAAACACACCCCGCCCCCCCCAGGTAAGCACTGAGTGTATGTACCAGCAAGAGGTATATCGTATCCATGTAACCACGTGCTCATGTATTGTGACTTATGTACATGTGCTTATGTGTCTATGTGTATGTATAGAGTTGCATATACATCAGTAATTAAAATGATGTGAGACTAACAAGTTCAAATAGTTATAGACGATCGATAATTGTGCAGAGGGAATTCATACAATGGTTAAAGAATAAATGCACAATGACATCAGACACGCCCACATATTAGACACGCCCATTTTGGGACCGAAAGTTGGTGCGGCCAAAGCCGTACCAACCGCACCGTGTGCGCCGGGCCTGTAACTTGCCTGGTTATGAACATCCATCCCATCAGCAGTATAAAATGGATGGTAGGATAATGCCAGGTTCATTCTTTCCACCTGCTCCTCATTGCACAGCCTTTCCACCTCATCTCCCAGCTGCTCCAGACACTCCTCAATGACATCTTGATCTGACTGCTTTCCCAACACACCCAATGGTCTATATAAGAGAGGACAATACTTCTTATGTGGTAACCACAAGCCAAGGAACCAGCAGTTATACTGGAAGGGTCAGATGAGTATTGCTAACCAGAAGGCAGGCACACACAACACACACACACACACACACACACACACACACACACACACACACACACACACACAAACACACACACAAACACACACACACAAACAAACACACACACACACACACACACACACACACAAACACACACACACACACACACACACACACCATACACACACACAAATATACTTACACACACAGGACATAGAAGGCATAAAAAAACACAACCATACACTCAAATACACAAATTGCAGATCTCTGGAATACATGTAGCCGGCCATAAGTAGAGACCAGTAGGACTTCCTTACCTATGTCTAATAAACTGTTGCACCACACCCGCTCCCTTGGTAACAATCTGCTGCACACTCCTCCCAATGATCGAGCTCCGCCCACTGTCATGTGACTCAGCAGACAGCAGCTGCCAACAGAGTCAGACCACACATTAGATGAGCCCAAGGTACCAGACCAACTCTCACTTCCCTGCTCCCTCTGACACCCCTTAAGTGTTCTCTTACCACTCTTCTTATTCTGCACTCACTCCTGACCACAACCCTGACCACACCTCCACCACACCTTTCCACCTCTGACCACACCCTCCATCACCAATCTGATCACACCTTCTCCAATTCTGATCACATGACTACACCCTTCACCACTCCCCGACCATACCCTCCACTCACCCTCTGTACCACTCTCCTGACCACACCCTCTAACACTCCATCCGACTACACCCTCCTCCCCCCTACCTGGACCTCCATGGTTCCCCTCTCCTTCAGTACATGTCTCAGTTCTTCCTCGGGACAGTGGGTAAGGACAAAGCTGGTCAACTCCAGTTTGCTCTGCAGCTCTTTAAACTGCCCCTGACCCGCAAGCTTCCTGGTGTGTGAAGTGAGTGCAGGTGAGTGGCTGGTCTCCTCATGTGATGTGTGTCTAGCTAGGTGGCTAGCTGTCTCATGTGAAGTGTGTCTAGCTGGCTAGCTGTCTCATGTGATGTGTAGCTTAACTACCACTATGGAATCATTAAATGGAGGTTTGTATTTGATAATGATGAGGTCTGGCATGTCTCTTAAAAGGGGAGTGTGTACATATGCAACAAGAGGAAATGCACCAATCAAATATCGTGTGATAAATATAGTCTTGGTCATATTGACAACAACTAATCTCTGATGCAGTGCACAAGCTTTTGGCATTGGTTAAGTGACATAGGGGAGGGAAATGTGGAGATAGGACTGGGGAGGAGGGGATGACCCACCTACATACTTCCCATGCCGGTGGGAACTGAGCAGACATTAACTGAGAGCACAGCTTATGGGCAAATCTGAAGTCTTCCTTCTAGAGGAATGAGTAGAACAAGCCTATGGCACACTTTTATTGATACAGTTGCCATTGGTTACATAACCACACAGACCCTAGCCAGGGGGAAGTATAACGCCAATTTGTGGTCACTTCGAAGCATATGTTCAAAGCAATGGTTCTGCAGTTTCTCCCCCTCATGCCAGTATCTCAATATCCTTTTCAAAACTAGATGGCTACAGATTTGCCACCATCTTACCTCAATGGCAGCATTGGCAATCAGAATAGAGGTGTGGCCTTGCCCTGGTGCCATGGGAATTCCTGCTGCTGGCATGGCAACAGGTGTTTCCACCCCATCCAGTCCTAGCAGGTGAGCTAGACGGAACAGCTGCAATAGAAGAGTACACAGAATCAGAGACTGTAGCTTGCATGTACATCACATCTCACTATGGCAGTATGTGATGCAACATGAGCTAGCTAGCAACATGATGGTTGGGTCCCATGGTACTGACTGATGAAACTCAAGGTAATAATTATTAATAAACAGCCCCTCCCCCTCTTCAGTGCACCAATCACCTTCTCGCTCTGCTTGTAAGCATCAGGACACTCCTCCAACACTCTCTTAATGATGCCCAGCTTGTTCTCACACAGCCGCAGCTGGAGGGGGAGGAGGCTAGACCAAACCCCTCCACGATCTCCAGGGAAGAAAAGAGGTTCAATTCAGACTGAATAGCAGCTGGACAGTCCTTAATGAGAGCTAAGCAAGATCTGGAGGAGTGGGGGGAGGGAGGAGGGAGAATGGGAGGGAGCGTGGGTGGGAGGGAGGGAGGGAGGGAGGGAGGGAGGAGGGAGGGAGGGAGGGAGGGAGAGGGAGGGAGGGAGGGAGGGAGAGGGAGGAGGGAGGGAGGGAGAGGGAGGGTGGGAGGGAGGGTAGGAGGAAGGGAGGGAGGGAGGGTGGGAGGGAGGGTAGGAGGAAGGGAGGGAGGGAGGGAGGGAGGGAGGGAGGGATGAACAACTCATAATCAAGCTTCTCTGAAATTCAGCATATCTATAACAATCAGAGATTGCAAAGTGGTTTTAGTACTGTGGTGAACGTTTTATTGACCTTAGAGGTCCCAAAGTCCACCCAAAAACTCACTCACACACAAAATACTTCTATAGGGGATATTAAATAAAGATGCAAAAACAGGAGGAGTGGATTTACAGAGGTCTGCCACTTGTGTCTTACTTTGCCAGGGACATGTCTCTGTCTCTATAATTAGCCGCAGAGTTGAAGTATTCCCTCGCTGCATACACAACTAGCTCAACAGACTTGTCGTAAGGCAGCTGGTAGGAGAACCCAGAAGGGGGTGTGGCTTTGCTGGTCTGTGATTCAGACCTACTAGGTGTCTGCAGAGATGATGTAAGCAGCTGGCTGGCTAGCTGGATATTGGCCTCCTGCCCAGAACACAGGAGGCTCTATGTGAACACCTAGTGAATGGCATTACCATGACATCATGAAGTCATACATGCATATGCACACACACACATACACACACACACACACACACACACACACACACACACACACACACACACACACACACACACACACACACACACACACACACACACACACACACACACACACAACAGTACCTGATAACAGGTAGATGGGTGAACACCCTCCCCCTCAGGGTCAGCAGGTGCTGTAGCAGGTTCCTCCAGAAGGTCTCCTGGGACCCAGATGATGGTCTGCATGGGGATGGTTCAATATGGAAGGGCACAACACTCCAAGAGAGCCTTACTGTCTGCTGGCTCCTCGTGTCAGCCTCACCATCAGCTGCTTGGCCTCAGCTGGGTTGTCCTGAAAGTAAGGGCCACACAACTAAACCATATGCACAACCTTACAACTATGTGTAAATGAAAATGTGTGTGAGAAGGCAAAGGAGGTTTTGGGGAACACAGTCCCAGTGACTTTAGAAGGGTCTACCAAAGGGGAGGAGAGGGGCTTGAGGTGTGTGTACACTGCAGCACACTTTAATCAAGAGTGACAGGATCCTCAAGAGTGATTAGGACCAACCACTCAAGTGTCATAGCTAAGTGTGATTTGAGCAGTCACTGTTATGATGGGGAGCTAGCACACTGGGCCCACATTTGTGACCACAAAAATGAGGAGGCTAATGTGCTTGGTAGGTTGCACCATGATGGGTTGTCCTGAAAGTAAGGGCCACACAATGAACCCATGTGCACAACCTTACAACTAAAGATGTACATATGTAAATGTAAATGTTATGTAGCGTGTGTTGGTAGGTAAAATGGAAATGGTAGTCAGACCCCTCACCCTTCTGCCCCACATCTGTGTGCATTACCTAAGGGAGCGTCCATAAATGATGTCACGCTTTATTGATGAATATTGGACCATACATACACATGTTGTCCACATTTGTCACAAAAGTAAGAACCATACCCCCATACCCCAGCTGTAAATGATGTCACGTTTCATTACACCATACCCCCCCCCCCCCCCTCCCCCTCCTTCCCTTTAAGGATGAAAGTTCTCAGTTTATTCTCTTTTCCACAGCAGGCTGGTTTCAATCAATCAGCTATTGTACTGATGTACTAGTATAGTATTTATTCAATTCGGTACCTGTTATTATTTTTTGTGTAAATTATTAATATTTGGCTTTCAATGTCAGTTCACACATGCTAGCAGTGTTTGTAATCACTATAAACACAGTTTACAAGCTACAGTGTATCTTCTTACTATGGTTCTTGGAAGTGTTCATGCAATGTACTTACTGGGAGTTGATCCCCTACATGGGGAACAGAACATTATCAGGCTGAATGTTTTTGTGTTGCTCAGTAGCAATGTCTTCAATATTCACCCAATCTGCTGCTTCTCCATCAGGGGGGTCACCAGTTATTACTAACACTTCATTTCCCAATCTTATGACAATACGTCGAGGAACTACAAGGTGGTCAATGATTGGGGCTCCTGGAGGATCACCTTTATTCTTCCTATGTATTCGTCTGTGCTGCTGAAGCATCTTTTTACTTGCAAAATACAGGCCACATGCCTGACAAATCCGGCCTTGTAAATCCTCCTGAACCGACGGACAATAAAGGTCATAGGGTACAATGTGAAAGACACGTGCAGACTGAGGAAGCAGAGAGTTTAGTTGGCCATCCATGCTTAGCCTCTGAAAAAGTCCCAAGTAGTGGCTGTTAGACTGGTTATTTCGCTCAGGAGCCTTTATCCCATTTATGGTTTGAGCAACCGGTAGAGGAGCTGGAAGGAACCTTTGAGGAATAATTGTACGGAAAGAACTTCTCCAGGGCAAGCAGCACTCTGAATTATCACATTTGACAATTTGTAAGCAATACTGGCTTGTACGAACATGATCCTTAAACCATACTTCATCACTGATAAGAAGTCAGCTCTGCAGGATGAAGTTCTGATTGGTCCAGTTCAATAAACTCCGCAATAACTGGATGTTGGTCAATCACCATGCCATTCCAAACTGCTGCCACTGTTTCACCAGCATACCTAAAGTTGCTTTTCTCAAGTTCAGCAGCGATTGTTCTTCCTTGTTCATCCAGATGAGTTCCATAATGATCATGGGGGAGAATAAGCCCTGCCAGTTCTCTGCTTAAAGGAGCCATCCTTCTTTCTACACGATTGAAAGCACTGCACTTTGGAGCATTAGTGCACACAAAAAGAGCATAATTTTGAAGTTATGAATAGCAATTGAAATAGTTTTCATGAAGCGAGGATTTTCATCTGGACCTCCATCAACAACGACAATGATGACAGGCTATGGGATGTTGGTGTGAACACAAATGAGGCAAACTCTTGCACTTTGAACAGCTTTTTGAAAATCTAATCCATGGCTGTATGCAGTTGAGGTGGAGTGCTTTCCAGAGCGGATGGCTATATAAGTCGGACCGGAGTATGTTATTGATTCTGGGCTACCAAGACAATCCGGTTTGATGTTTATGGCTGCATACACTGAAGGAATCAGCTTATGCTTTGCTGCAACCACCCAGTCATGATCAGGCAAGGCAACTTTATATTCCATTTGCATGATGAGAGGAGCCTGTTTGTGTGCGGCAGTCAATCCTATTGGAACCCTTGCTTTGTCATCGAAACTACCAAAGAATACTTCCTGAAGTCCAAGCATGCTAGCAAGTGATTCCAAAGCTCTATTTGTGGCAGTACAGAAGTGACTGTCAATGTGATGAGCATGAGCACTGTTCTGTGCTCTGATTAGCTTCACAGGAACTGTTGTACGATGTCGCTTGCCTTCAATTGATGAAGAGTTTTTAGGCAAAAGACGAAGATACAATCCAGATCGTGACAACTTAAATCCTCTTTCCAGCAGAGCAGATGACAGTTCATCCAAGGTTTTGACAGACCGGATCACTTCATCTCTGCGTCTATCATGGACTGCAGATCCATAAAAGGCAATTTGTACAATGGCTTCTAAAAATTCTGGTTGTTGTGCCTCAAGTATAGGTCTTCCTGGTGTTTTGTCATTGTGTGAGCCAATAATTGCAGCTGCCTCAGGAACCATTTCTATAACTTTCTGAAGTTGCTGTTTAAACTTCAACCTCTTTTTCCGTTGCCTTTTAGCATCCAGCTGTTTGGCATGTAGATTTTTTTTCAAATCAGTGACTTGTTTCTGCTTTCATTTTGCAAGACTGCAATTTTATCTTGGAGCTCTTCTTGAGCTCTTGCTCTTTTAGCTGGTTTAACGATAGTAGCTGAAGTCGAACTGCTTTCAGGATTCAGAGCTGGATTTTCTGAACTGGTCGAACCATTGCCTGTATACTCGTGCCACTTGATTCTTCAACATAAACTGCATTGTGAATGCATCTTTCCATGCCGTCCGCAGTTGACAATTAATCCTGGCCTTGGCCTTGAGTAGTGTTTTCCTCCGCCGGTTAGTGTGATAGGCTGCTCCAAGCCTAAAAGCTGTCCTTTCTTCTTAAGGGACACCTTTGCTTGCTCCTCTTCAAACTTAGCGACAACATCGGACAAATTGTGCGCTTTTTTCATGTCATTCCAGATCTAGATGGAATTTTCATGATTCATTTGATCTGTCTGATTTGTGTGTGCCTTCTTGTAGGCTTCGCGCACGTGGAAGTACAATTCCCTCTTGTTGCCAACTGGCGCCGCCATCATTACCGTACCGAGGTAGTATCAATGATAAATAAATATTTACTTTTTAATAAAATAAATTAACAAGTCACGCTGTTGTTACCATATTACATACGTACCCTATAGCCCTATGTATCATGTCCAATCCAGTCACGTTAGGGGGGGTCATACATACATATGGTCAGCGTGACATCATTTGTGAACGCTCCCTAAGGTGATCTTCTAACTTATCAATATCCTTGTGCAGGACAAGCAGTTCTTCAGACAATCTGGTTGGATAGTAAGTGCCATCCATCACTGGAGCCATTCAGGCACAGTGATATGCAAATGTTCTGGCCCGGATCTGAGTAGTAGTACGTACGCGTGCGTGGACCAGCTAGCTACGTAGCGTCACCATCGCGCACTAGCGCTAATTAGTCCACACGATCGAGTTAAAACTGTCATCTTCGATCGAAGTCGTAACTGTTTTATTTTGAGGCACGTACATGTATCCGAAAGTACTATTAAGCGACGTTTGGCAGAGTGGTTTTGTAGTCTTGTAAACGGGGCCAATCAACACTATTTAACGCGCGAATCCCAAGTGTTGGCAATTAGTATGTGCAGTGTGCACTGCAGACCACTGCTTGAAGGAGTTGTCCACCACAGACATTTATCAATCTCAATTCTGAGTGTTCTCTTGCCGAATATGGAGCGATCTGTTCTACCATGAACACGCAAAACCATTATATATGCTATGGCAAAACCAAGTTCAACTGATAACTGCGTTTGTATCGACAGAGATATATATTATCTCTGGT
This sequence comes from Ephydatia muelleri, assembly GCA_013339895.1. Classification (NCBI taxonomy): domain Eukaryota; kingdom Metazoa; phylum Porifera; class Demospongiae; order Spongillida; family Spongillidae; genus Ephydatia; species Ephydatia muelleri. The sequence continues at coordinate 1,946,480 of JABACO010000009.1, read as the reverse complement.
ATCGAAAAGGTCATATGGATTTCACTTTTTCAGAAGTGTGTGACCAGATTTCACTTTTTCAGAAGTGTGTGACCAGATTTCACTTTTTCAGAAGTGTGTGACCAGATTTCACTTTTTCAGAAGTGTGTGACCAGATTTCACTTTTTCAGAAGTGTGTGACCAGATTTCACTTTTTCAGAAGTGTGTGACCAGATTTCACTTTTTCAGAAGTGTGTGACCAGATTTCACTTTTTCAGAAGTGTGTGACCAGATTTCACTTTTTCAGAAGTGTGTGACCAGATTTCACTTTTTCAGAAGTGTGTGACCAGATTTCACTTTTTCAGAAGTGTGTGACCAGATTTCACTTTTTCAGAAGTGTGTGACCAGATTTCACTTTTTCAGAAGTGTGTGACCAGATTTCATGTATCTCATGTATAATTTCTAAAGCACAGAGGAGGAAGGGGGAGGGGCTGCAGTAGGTGTGTGTACCTCCATGGGTTGCCTGTGATCTGTCTGGTGCCACGCCTCCTTGTAGACTGCTTCCAGACTTCAAGAGGACACCTATCCTCTGATTCCTGGCTCCAAGTATGGCCTCCTGCTGGTGTTCTATACACTGTTACAACAATGTGCAGAGGAAGAGGCTGAGATAAAGGTTCGCTGATGGGACATGTAAGGAGAGGGGAGGAGGCAAAAGGAGAGGGGAGGAGGTTGTAAGGAGAGGGGAGGAGGTGTTGTAAGGAGATTTAAGGAGGTGTAAGGAGGGGGAAGAGGTGTATGGAGAGGGGAGGAGGTTGTAAGGAAGGGAAGGAGGTAAGGAATTGTAAAGAGAGGGAGGAGGTTGTAAGGAGATTTAAGGAGGTGTTAAGGAGAGGGGAGGAGTGTTGTAAGGAGATTTAAGAAGGTGTAAGGAGAGGGGAGGAGGTGTGTAAGGAGAGGGGAGGAGGTTTGTAAGGAGAGGGGAGAGGAGGTGTAAGGAGAGGGGAGGAGATGTAAGGAGAGGGGAGGAGGTTGTAAGGAGAGGGGAGGAGGTGTAAGGAGAGGGGAGGAGGTTGTAAGGAGAGGGAGGTTTAGGAGGGGAAGAGGTGTATGGAGAGGGGAGGAGGTGTGTAAGGAGAGGGGAGGAGGTTGTAAGGAGAGGGGAGGAGGTGTTAAGGAGAGGGAGGAGGGTGTAAGGAGAGGGGAGGAGGTTGTAAGGAGAGGGGAGGAGGTGTAAGGAGAAGGAGGAGGTGTAAGGAGAGGGGAGGAGGTTATAAGGAGAGGGGATGTGTGATGGAAGATGTGAGGATGAGGGAGGGGTTGGAGAGGACAGTGAGTAGTTCTCTTGAATACCTCTTTCAGAATGGCGATGTGGATTTGTCCATTCACGTGTCACTTCTGAAGAAGTTCAAGTCTGCTGTGCGAGGTAGGCCATGACCATATATGGAGCTGAAGAAGAGCACCCTTCCATATAAGGTATGGATTACAAGACACTGATGACGGGAGAGGTCTTAGTGTCAGTGTTAAGACCAGCTCTGTTGGCCACCAATGTTCACCTCATTTCCAAACTGGCTGCTAAGATCCCATGCAGGTGACCCAATCGGCTTACTTGTGGGTGTGGTCTGTAGGTCACATGACGTCCTCCCTAGGCATGTGACAATGGTTTCCTGTCAAGTGAGGTAGTGTTCAGGGTAGCTGTTCATGACAGGTGATGGAAAGCAAACTGAACCACAGGACAAAGGTGGGGATGTGTGTGTGTGTGTGGTATGTGTGGTATGTGTGTGGACTAGATTGCAAGTACTATGGTGGTGTGTGCATGTGAGGTGTGTAATATTCTATGCTGCATACTCGTGCCTAGCTCATTGCTCTCACCATTCAAATGGGCTCATACTCCTCCCCGACCAGCACTCCCCACCCACCCCCTTCCCACCATCACCTCCCCGACCGCACCTCCCCGACCAGCACGCCCCTACCAGCACCTCCGACCAGCACCGTCCCTACATCACCTCCCCTACCAGCCACCCACCTACCATCACTCCCCGACCATCACCTCCCTACCATCACCTCCCACCACACCTCCCCTACCATCACCTCCCTACCATCACCCCCTACCAACCTCCCTACATCACCTCCCCTACCATCACCCCCTACCATCACTCCCCTCCTCCAGCTTTGAAAGATGTTCTAATACTTGCATAATAATGATGCAAAATGTTATGCACACACACACACACACACAACACGTACACAACACTCACACACAAACACATGCACAAACAAAACACATACACAACACAACTACACACACCACACACACATGCACACACACATACACACACCACGTACACACAACACGCACACACATGCACACACACATACACACACATACACACACATACACACACACACACACACAACACACACACACACAGGATGGCTGGATTGAGCGGCTAACAGCATGTGGGGAGTACCTCAACCAGCTGGGTCAACAGGGAGCTACACACATTTGCTGAGACCACTTTACTCTCACCCAATAGTCTAAAGGTCAGCAGAAAATGGAGAACATGGCATGTGCAATTTATTCTTTCAGTTATATGTCATCCAATCCCCCTCCACTACCTCCGCCTCCTCCTTCCTTCCTCTCCGCCTCTTTACTTCCTCTCCTCCACCTTCCTCCCTTCTTACCCCTCCTCCTCCACCATTCCCTCTCTCCTCCTCTCCTACACCTCCTCATCTCTACACTTCCTCCTATCTATCCCTCCCTTCTCTCCCTCCCTTCTCTCCTCCCTTCTCTCTCCCTCTCTCCCTCCTTTCTCTCCCTCCTCCCTTCTCTCCCTCCCTTCTCCTCCTCCTCTCCCCCCTCCCCCTCCACCATCTTCCCTCCATCTCCATCTCTCCATACACCTTCCACCCATAATTTGTATCACGGTTAGCATTCGATAAGGCTGTGTGCTGGAAATGAATAGAATATCATGTGATCTTGTGTTGTACATCCTATCCCTTTCTCTATCCATGCACAAGCAGCTGCCATTGTCCACTCGTATTGAAGCTCCTGGGTCGATTGTTGAAGCTTTGGAGAAGGGCTCTAAATGGAGCCTCCTCTGCAGAGGTCACAGGATCCTCTGAGGAGGGTCACAACAGCATTGCCATGGAGATGGCATTGGAGCATCTCCGTAGTGTCCACACAGCTGCTCTAAAGAGACCTCAAGAGTGCTCTGAGGTCAGCCACCATTTTTGTTCTGTCTGACAATAGAGTGCTGTATGTTAACCACCTGATCATAGAATATGTTTAAGCATAGTGTGGTGTGCATTAATCAGGGTGTACATCTTTTTGGACAGATCTCATGGCAGTGCAGTGTGGTAGTGCTTGTCAGTTTTGGAATGAACTGAGATGAAACTTGATATGTAGTAACGGCTTGTTGTTTAATTACGTATGCAAATATATCTGTATAATAGCTGCACGATAAAAATAGCTCAATGATGGGGGTTGTAATGTTGCTGCAAAAGATTCGTATTGCCCATAAATAAATGTGACATTTGTAGGAATTTTAACTAAGGACAGCTAGTCTTTGATTAGGTTAACTGGGCTTTGATTAGGTTAGCTGGCCTTTGCACCTTTTTATCCCGAGTTCATAATTGACCTTCACTTTGAAATGTGTAAGTATGTTGTTTTGTAGTACAGTAGCGATTGATCTGTTCCACAAATAAATTTCAGTCGTATGCCATATATGTATGTATGTGAGTATTTGTCCCACTAAATAGGAGCAATGGAGCAGTTTCATGAATGAATTGGAATTTTCATTTTCACAAACAGACAAGGTAAGCAATCTTCAGTTGTTAGCATGGGGAGGTGTTTGTGTTGTGATGATGACAGTTTTGTTGCTTACATAATACTGTAGCCTAAAATTGCCACTACAGTGTAAATAATGGCCAAATATATTTGATTTTCGACTACTTGATTAGTTTGGCACATTCACATTTAGTAGCAATTAACAATTCATTTAAAAAGATTATCAGAATTTCTTTCCTAATATTTCAACTGGTTATAATGACCAGTCTATTTGTGGTTGAATTTTCAGACATCTTGTCCTGTATACAGTACATAACTGCACATTAATGCACTGGTTATTGATGGCCAATAACCACCGATAAAACGACTTGTGGTGAATATTTCTTCATTGTGGGACCCCCTGTGTATCCTCTAGGTGTATGCTGTGTGCAGCAAGATGGTGGCGTCTGGACTCAGGCTGGATGTGGTGGGTACAGTGTTGGATGTGACACACAAGGTCCAGCCCCACACCATGTCTGTGCTCAGCCTCGTCCAGGAGGCTCTGTCCCATGCATTGGAGGAACTAAGGTAGGGTGTGTGGTCTGGGTGTGGTGTACCCTCAACCTCATCACCTATCAATGTCATATCAATGTGTGCTCATTTTGTGATAATGCTTTTTCTGGAACACACTTAGGCACACTGATTCAGAGCCACAAGATGTCCTGTGTAAGATTGAAACAGTGATTTCATCAGTTAGGCAGCACGAACAAGAAAGGTGAAGCCTTGTGTGTGGGATGCAGTTGGCCTTTCCCTTTCCTCACACTCCTCCCCCTCCCTCACCACTCCACACACTCCTCCCCTCCCCTGACCTGACACCTCCTTTACACGTGGTGCCTCTTCCCCATTCCTCCCTCCAGCGGCAGGCTGGTCTCCAGTGGTCAGGTGTTGGCCATCATCAGACCTCACTGTAGACACTGTGGACACACGTAGAGCACTCCTCCACATCATTGAAAAGGTAACAACATACACACACATACATATGTATGTGTACATAGATGTACTCATACAGACATGTACACACATCGTACACATATGTGCCAACGGATTCATTCATAATGATGTGTGTGAATATAATTACACACATGCATACATACATTACTGTATACTGAATATAGAAAGTAACTTAGCTAAAACTAGACTAGGCAAATAGTAGTCCATATTGATTAAAGAAGCAATCAATTAATTAATGAATATAACTACATTAGTTAGTACTCTTTGAATACGAAATTTAATAAACTAATACATGTATAATATAAGCTCACATGTACATGTGTATATAATGTTTGAGGTTTTGAAGTTTAATTTGAATTTCAAACTAATAATTATTGATTTTTTTATATGGAATTTACAAAATAAAACATGCATAGCAATGTATAATGTATATTGTTTAATTTGATCCATGTCTGTATGTTATGTTTATCTTTTAGCATACACTAAAAATCAATTGTAGCATGGAGTTAGTTCCCATTCATAAGCATGGCACTGGTTAGTAAATACACTGTACATGCGTACATAAACACTGCATATACATACACACAACACATTAACAATATACATGTAGTGATCTGTCCTATAATGACATCATTGCTTCTATTCTTACTCCCAATCTTGGGTGGGTGTGCACTAAACAGAGAATAGTTTTTAGGTTCCCAGTTCAGGAGAGCTGGTGTGAGCTCATGGAAGCCATGTCATCAGTGGCTGAAGGAGCCACAGGTGTGATCCTAGCCAGGGCTGGCAGGTCCCACGTCCCAGAGGAGGTGAGGCTCTTCATCCAGAGTACACAGGAGGGAGGGGTTTGATGGTCACCTCTCTCAATTGACCAGGTGGATGAAGCCATTTGGCACAAACTCTCCAGTGGCAGTGTGGTGGATGGTTTGAAGTATTCCCTTGTGGCAGGGGGTGTGGTCATGAAGAAATCACTGGAGCAACTGCAGCAGGTATAGTGTATGGCACACCCACCCACTGTGGGAGGGGTCAGGTGTCCGAGGGGAGTGGCCAGAGGGTTTGGGGGGAAGGGTCAAAGTGACCAGTGCATTATGGGAGTGGTTGAAGGGTGAGACCAGGAGCCATGTAACCTATGTTGAAAGGAAGCAAATCTGGGTGAAGTGCAGAGGGAAGATGGAGGTGGTGGGATGGATAAGATGAAATGGAAGGTAATGAGGGATGGTTGAGGGGAGGGAATTAGTGGAGGTGAGACAAGAGGGACAGTGGTGAGAGGTGTGGTCAAGGAGGCTGTATTTGGGTGGCCAGACCAGAAAGGCTAGACAAAGATACCTTTGTCCATTTATTTAAAAACCTGTATTTCGTGTTCAGCACTGTGACGTGTGTTCCCTCGTTCCCAACACTGTACAGGAGTCCTCTGTCCCCATCATGAGTGCGGATGTGTTTGAGCTTCTCATAGTGAAGAAACAAGTGTCTCTGGTGGTCTCCCTGCCCTTCTACATCCAGTTGTCTGCCCACCTGCAGTCACCTCAAGAAGACATCTCCACGGAGCTCTTCACAAAGGTCTTGAGCTGCTCAGTTTCAGAGCTCTCTGAACGGCTGTCTCTCAACCAACCGGCCAAGCGTGTTAGGGAGGTTGCACAGCAGCTGTTTGATGGCCTACGTAATGATATTCATGGTATTGTGGAAGCATGTAATTAGCGGTAGCTACAGTTAGTAATTTCGGATATATACGTACATCAAAACAAAACAGTTACGACTTCGACAGTTTTAACTCGATTGTGTGGATTAATTAGCGCTAGTGCGCGATAGTGACGCTAAGTAGCTAGCTGGTCCACGCACGCGTACGTACTACTACTCAGATCCGGGCCAGAACATTTGCATACATGTACGTATTAATCTCATATACAATTACAATTCATATTATCAGTAGCACAAGTTCGCTCTATACTCTTCGGAGGATGTACAGATATAGTGGATAGGAAATGTAGCGTTGTTCGCTACAAACAATATCTCCTTGGTTTGGACTTGCGTCCGTACATGCGATGCTGAATTCGGTAGTATCCGTCTGGCGTGTTGTACTCTATTCTTGGCGAAGTTCATTTTGACATGCATGCACATATTAAAGATGCAAGCACTAACCTTTCTTATGTCCACGTGAACTGTGAGTCGAACGTCTTCAGTCTCCACGTTGATGCTCATCGTGTATTCGGCGCACGTATCAGAGCTTGCAAGGGAAGGATTCTCGGAGCTCATTGTATCGCAGAAATTTTGCATCTAAATTAAAAAAAAAATCTTTTATAGCTGCTGTGAGGGCGTGGTGTACGTACCTTAAGCGAATTCATGCGGGTGCTATGAATAATAGTTTCCACTGAGGTTCACCTGTGGGGTGGATGTGTACAACGATATGATGTATCTCATATTACCACTGCACATGCACATTAGTGGTGTTAATGGTGTGGTGTTGGTGGGTCTGGAACAAGAACCACACAGGGTTCAAGACTGGAGTGAACTGCCTGTTGTAAGGTACATGCAACCACACCTCAGTGTGTTGTTCAAAATATGTAAAAAAAAAGCTACCAAATCACAATGCATGAGATGTCTGACCAAAAAGAGCTTGCAATCTGTTATCCTGCCAAACACCAACAAATCTGTTGTGATGAGATGCTTTGCACATCTAATAGTGCACATCTAAATAGTGCACACCTTCCATTGCCCTTCCTGTTTGCAATGTTAACAATACAGTGGCCTCTAAATGTGGACACTTTTGGGACTGTATTAAAGTGTCCTGTTTATCGAGGTGTCCTTATTTCAGGAGTCTGCATTTAGAGGCTCCACTGTAAAGATGGCCTCAAGGTTACATAGTGGGCTCACTTTCCCATCAATTTCTTCCCTCTCATTGCTGAATTCTCATCTCATGCCCTCCTCTCCTCCACACTCTTGATAACACAGTACAGTCACTGCATACTGCATACCTTAAAAAGATGGCGGTTATTAATTGCCCACACACATAAACATAGTGTGTAATGGGTAATTGTTTTTATGTTGTATAGGCAATAAGCAGACTATGTTTTAAGATTGCTGTTTATCGCCTGCTTGTCTGCCTGTGGTCAATATCAGATATTTAAATATGCGTATGTGAAAAGTATAGTTGCGTGTACAAAGTATGCATGTCACTGCATGGCCTCTTTTGCAGAAAGAGGACCCTCTCACTTCACACATGAGGACCCTTGCCATACCATTTGTTCCGTGACCACAGAAACCCACACAATTGGACCACAGTGGTCACCACAGGTAGACATGGTTGTACAGACTTCAAGTACCTCTATCAGGATGAACATGAGGGAGTGTCCGCATAAATTATGCCTTATAAGCCACTTACTTTTTGTGCACATTTTTTATGCATGATGTGCCAAGGGAAGGGTTAAATTACCAACCAATTGACATGCAACCATGTGTGGTGAATCTTCTGCTTTTTGACATGTTTACTTTGCAGGCAGCAGTGCACAGGATGCACACCTCAACCTAGGCAAATTCTTGTATGAGGTATCAGTAAGTGGCTTGGTTTATGTGTGTGTGTGTGTGTGTGTGTGTGTGTGTGTGTGTGTGTGTGTGTGTGTATGTGTGTGTGTGTGTGCATGTGCTATGATGGGTGTTGTTGGTGGGTTTAGTATTCATCTGTCTTACATACAATCATTTCATCTAGTCTCTCAAGCTATGTAGATCTATCTGGTTCTATCACAACTAGGAGGGAGGGAATGACTGCATGTATGTGTGTGTGTGTGTGTTGTGTGTGTGTGCTATATGGATGGGTGTTGTCCTGGGTCTCTCAAGCTATGTAGTTCTATCTGGTTCTATCACTCGGTGAAAATTGGGGGGGGGGGGGGGGGGGGGGGGTGACTGCATGTGTGTGTGTGTGGGTGTGGGTGTGGTGGGTTTATCAGACCTGCATTGACCAAGCTGGCCTGTGTACTCCAGGGCTCAAGTGACCAGTGATGTCATCATACCAGGAGAGAGCAGGGGAAATAGAGCAGTATTCTAGACTGGTAGGTCTGGGGACTGGGCACTAAGACCAGAAGGAATCAGAATCCATTTTCCCACAAAATGATGATCCAACTCTAATGACCACTAAATAACTACAGTGGTCCCATTGTCTCCAACAATTTGCAATTGGATGTGCAGCTGTATGTACAAATCATGGTAGTGAATATGTACTACACTTCTGTACTACACTTCTGTACTGCCTAAACTCAAGTACAAGCAATAAATACACGGGATTGTACACGGCATGAGGTCCTCATAGCTTCTTTGCACAATTTGTAATATGAGATATTGATGAGTCTTCTGTGTTAAAGTCCCTGTTAGGTGGACAATGCACTTACTCTAGGCATTGACAATGGAATAAAGGTGTCACAAGAGAGAGTCTTTGTCCATCCATATTTTCCTTCTTTCCCTGTTCATGTCCTCCTCCCTCCCCTCCCTATTCATGTCCTCCTCCCCTCCCCTCCCTGTTCATGTCCTCCTCCCCTCCCCTCTCTGTTCATGTCGATAAGAGCTTACACATAGTGAGGTTACGTCATTGATCTCTAAACTATCTACATGTATGGTCAAGTCTGGTACAAATGGTGGAAGCATCAAATGTACAATAGCAGTCATACACTGGCGGTATGCACTTTATTGACCTTTCCCATTGACTTATTAAAGATTCCACACTTTTAACTTTGCAACAGTTAGTCCGACTTTAAGTTGAGGTGCATAAGATTTGTGTCAACTATAACATTTGAAAACTACCATGTTTTTCTCTGCCCCATATGTGTATGTACATGCATGTACATGTATATGGGACAGTTTCCACGAAAACGGCCCATCGCATATATATAATACATGCATGACTGTATTAAATGGGACAGTTTCCGCGACGGTTAAAATGTTATAAAAATGCATTGCGTTTGAATCGCTATAACTTCCTAACGGATAACGCTAGCGACTACCTATTTTCAACACTTCATACTACTCCATTGCGCTATGACGTGTTGAAAATAGGAAGTCGATAGCGTTATCCGTTGGGAATTTATAGCGATTCAAACGCGATGCATTTTTATAACATTTTAACCGTGGGGCGGAAACTGTCCCATTAAAGTTATAAAAATTCATTATAACTTCCGAATTATTAAAGCTATCGACTTCCTATTTTCAACACTTCATACATTTTGGGGGTTTTGGCACTTGACTGTGCAAGTATCGCAACGTCCAATACCCCACCGGGTTCAAACCTACCATAACTTTCGGTAGGAGTAATCAAATTGCTTCAAATTCGGTTTGTAAATAGAGAGGTCCCTACATGCACTTGATATGGCGGGACACAATTTGCCGTGATACGTACAAGAACCTCTGTTCTGCAATTGTAAACATATGTTGCCTGTGGCTTATTACTTGTAGCTGCTGCTTCCCAATGGTTTATTTATACAATCCCAATGCAAAGTAATGGAACTCATGTGAACCCAAAACAGGGAAGCCAAATCAAAGCTATGATTAGATACATGTACCATCCTTTGTAATCCTATGAAGTTTTTCAAGGTCTGACATGATTGACTCCACTTGAGACAAAGTGACTGTTGAGTTGCATTTACACTGGATAAGACCAGAACAGCAAATCGATTACAACGGATTGCCATCAAGGCAGACATGCCTCACTTGATAAACCAGAGTGTACAGGGTTTTGAGGTGATGGTGAATGAGATCCAATCCCTGAAAGAAGAGATGTAGGAGGACAAAGAGGTGGAGGCAAGGAGAGGAAGGTAAAGGGAAAGGTGAGGGAAATGGCGGAATAAGGAAGTAAGAGGAATGGTAGAAAGGGAGGGGGGAGGGAGGAGGACATGAACAGGGAGGGGAGGGGAGGAGGACATGAACAGGAAGAGGAGGGGAGGACATGAACAGAGAGGGGAGGGGAGGAGGACATGAACAGAGAGGGGAGGGGAGGAGGAGGCCCATAGCCAGGGGGGGATCACCCCTCCCCCGTTCGATGCTTGAGTTCCGCCTCTTCTAGTCACGGCTGTTTCGTCCGTGACAATAGGTTTTATAATTAGATTGAATAAACCGAATTACGGTATTGACAAATATGGCGTACTTATAAAACTAACATCTAAAGGAGGCAGTTTATGCAAAGCCCGTTACAGTAATGCAAAATCCTATCGATGCTAGCTATAAAACAACCACTTACTAATCCCATACTGCGTATGCGCAAAGAAAAGCACATCGGCTCAATATACACTAAAAGTTGCGCATCGCGATACTTATTTCTATAATTCGACGATTTGGTTGCTACTTTTCTCCAAATCCCGCCTTATAAGCTCCATGTTAAAAGGTAAGAAGTGAAGTTCAAAGAATGGTTAGTCATGCTATGAATACTACAGGCTCCCACGCGCCCTATATAGGCCGTACAATGAAACAAACCACAAACTGTTTCTTAGCTGTAAATTGGAAGACCTATGCCGGGTCTGTGGGTGCAAGCTAAACAAAGAGTGAGGAAGCAGGCGGTATTATCTGCTAAGCTAGAACGCCACACGCGTGCATACAAGTGCACTAGCTTCACTGAGAAATTGACGTATCCAAAGACTGCCCTGAGATCCACCCACCAATGTTCTGCAGCAAGTGCCAATTGGTGTTAAGATTGCAGTACAAAAGAAGAAGCGCACATACAAGTGCTTACTGAAGCCGTATGATTGGTTCAGATGGGTGCAAGGTATGGATAGATCTAGCAAAAGGTTGTATGCCTGTCTATAAGGATAGATGGCCCAAATACAGGCCATATTCTGGAAACAGTCTTGCATGCTGAAATTGTGGAGCCATTAATAAAGATGGCCCTCCCCCCCCATACAGCCAGCAGCTAAATCCACCCAGACACTCTCTTTAATGAGTTGGAATGCTCTATCTATCTGGGTGTGTGACAGGCTAGTATGTGCCACTTGACTGGTGGAATGGATCCACCTATATAGCTATCTGCAGCATGCTGTCCCTGCTGTCACTCCACTGCAACCCTTGGAGTGCAAGGATGTCAATTCCACTTCTAGCTCGATTCAGCAACTCCTGCATGATGTTATGGTGGCATGTGGCACATGCAAGAGCAGCATGAAAGCAATCAGCTACGCCTCACATTGTTACGGCACTACTGACAGGAAATGCAACTTGTTAGTGAAGTCCTGCATGCACCAGATGCTAATAAGAACTGCATGCAGATTCCAACAGGAGGGACAGTAAGTGTAAATGTAATTTAACAATGATCTGTCATATACAACCTTTGAAAATGGTTTGCATATCCACACCATGAGCACCACTCTCTGAGCTCAGTGTTCACACCACAAGTGCTGTGTTCATGAGCTTCAGAAGACACGATCCATGCTGAGTGCTGGTGCTGAGGATGCTGATATCTTGTTTGAGGATGAACTGAGTGAGGAAAGGAAAGAAAAGTTACTTCATGATGCAGGGATCACTATTAACATTCCACTGAAACAAGCTAGGACTTGCCATCAAATCCATGCTTGGAATCCCGTGGTATAGGTAAAGGATTCTTAACAGGTTAGCCACATCCATGCAGCAGCAAATTAAAGGAGTATGTGCGTACATAACTTTCCCTTAACCTCCTTACAGGTGATTGAAGCAAGCTGGGGTAGGACAGCACATTTGGGGGTATGAAAAGAACTGTAAAAATGCATCTCCTGAAGGATCACATGGTGAAGTGCATGGATGTCAACACACCAAGCAGGCTGTGGCTTAATGGAAGAGCAGGGAGCTGAATCAATTCATGCAAAATTTAAACTAAAGCTAAAAAGCATAATGAAGGAGCACTACCTCAATGTCCCACCCCATATGAATCAACTGCAGTACCGCCGCCAGTGACAAGGAAAAGGAAAAAGATTAAAACATGAATATTAAATCCAAATGGCGGCGCAGTTTGACATATTCAGCGGACAAAATACTTACTCACGAGCGCGCGTGGGAGCCTAACGACTACAAAAACAACTGAAACAACCTCTTCACCTCCTATGACAACATTTTAGTAACAACAAATAAGACGGACAAACCCGTGCGATTCGTGGGTACCCACGCTGTGCCATTAATCTTTGAACGGGATGGCTCTTTTTAGAATAAATAGACAGGCAATGAAATTGGTATCATTGTGTTTCAAATGCTTCGCTGCACTTAGCTGTGCCATCAAATCGTAGATATTGTGAAAGGTATGCTTTAAAAATCCTGCTTTCCGGATTGCATGTGTTGCTAGGGAGTTAATTAGTCATGTTGCTAGGTAATTAACATTCATGGTGGGTGTGGGCCTTATGTCCACGTTTCAATGCAATTGTAACAGCCGTGTTATGGTACTTATAAAAATGCATTAGGCCCGAAGGTGTCTCCCTTTTCGTATTTGGCCCGCTAAACGCGAGGGGAACCTGACGGACTTCCCCCCCCCCCCCCCACCGCTCTCGTATTTGGGCCCCCGGATAAATGCTTTCAGAAGTATTAATCGATCCACCCCCCCCCCCCCCCCCCCCCCCCCCGCCCCGCCTAACTTCTTGGCTACGGGCCTGCTTATTTGTACTAATGCTCCGGTATTGTACAGTTACACAACCATTTAGCCTATTACGGACGTAGCTACTGTAATCATGTACGTGTCACATTCATGCTAACCTAGGACTCTGAGACTTGCAAGATGCTTCCGTCAAAAGACTGGTTGGTTGTCATGCCCAGGCACTCCTGTGTCGATTCTATAAGTGGCAAACTCTGTGTAATCGCCACCTCCGTCTTTGCAACATATAATCCCAATTAGTGCCCACTCTTACAAGGGGTCATGCTAAGTCAGTACATATTGGTCATTAATACAACATCAAAAAAACAACCAGGTCTGGGCACGGCTGACTGACGATAGGGTGGCACGTGATGATCGTGGTAGGCACATTGAATGTGGGGTGTACATCATAGTGGATATGCATTAGAGACACAAGGATGACAACCTCTCTTCACCCATACATGAACGAAATACAGTTTTGACCCTGCGAAATGCAGAGAAAGAACGCTCAACCTCACAGCTTGTCACAGGAAGCACACATCCTAACTGGAGCAAATCATATCGAGAAATTGGCGGTCGACGTCAAAAGGACTACGCGGTATTCGGTCATTGCGTAATTCGATGTCTATAGAAAATGTATGGACGCATTCAGAAAACTGCAGCTAACTGCAGAAAAAAAACAAATATTGACTAGCTGCTCTCGGATTTGCAATGTGGGGACTAGTTGACATATTTTGTGTAACTTAAGTACCTATATCCGCACTTCCACATTAATTATGCAAGGTTTCCAATGTCCATTCATTTTTTCTCATTTCCTTATTCAGTCATCAATAGTTTCCAAACCAAATGACATTTTCCTTACCTGCTCACGGATTACATGAGAGTAATCAATGAACTTATTTATCATTATTTTTTCAGAGCTTAGGGCCTTCAAATCGCACTTCCCTGGAATGGTTAGTGAGGTGCATATTAATAGCCATATTGTGGTTCCGTAGAGGAATTCATCCGGAAGCAACCTCACCGCCTCTTTTTATCTCTTTATCACAAGGAAAGTAACTCAAAGTGAAAATTGTGTTTTCTTTATCCATATGTTGTGTAATGTTGTGATCGAAAAGAAGCATTTATATCTATATTATACATGCTTTCACCACAAGCGATAGGTCCGGTGCACATGGCAACTTTGGTCGCATCTATTAACGTATCTAACCACATGTTGCATGTGTGCGAATACATTTCTTGTCATGCAATTAATTACAAATTAATATAATGCTACGTATTGCCAGAATAGTTTTCATGCTTTAATATTTAGATACATAAATCAAAAGCTTCCGCTTCGCGCAGGAGGGGACATATCCCCTCCCACACCCACACCCTTTTGAAGACCCACGCCCACTTTCATCTTTGACAAATTCCCAATGTTAACATGCCAACCAAATGGTGCAACACAAGCACTAAACGGATTGTGCTTCATTTAGAATCAAAAAGTCTATTTCATTGCTTTGTGGAATTCTATTCAAGCATTCAATTCCGCCCCTTTTGCTGTTCATCTTAGGTGCAATTCACACATGCAAGGATTAAGCACATAGAATTGCTGAAGTCTGTGGTGCATGTTATTAGTTTCCAATCCCTCTATTATATTTTCTCTGGTAACAGTGTCCATGGTTCGTACATTACTTATTCGGTATTTTGGGCCAGAGTATCAGAAAACGATTTGTTAAGCACGCCACAACGTGTGCTCCAAAGACCTTCATCCTAACAACACTTGAGTATGATCTTACACGGATGCCACTATCTTCAAACATTCTCCCTTTTGAAAGGAAGTCGGGTCCCCAGACTACGACAATCTCCAGTCCGGCGTAGCCACACCCTCGCGTATACAATTGTTCTAATGAGCAATTATTGCGTTCTATTACGTCACGCTGCGTCACGTAATGAGGAATGCATCTAAGATTGGCTTGTAAATTAGCAAACAACACCCACGCGCACATGGCGGAAAACATCGTTCATCGAAGCAGAGATAATATATATTATCTCTGATCGAAGCGGCCACGAAGAATATCTCAAGCCATTGTCAGAGTAAGTTGCATGTCCTATTGCCTTGTACCATTTAACAACTCTCGTGCATACAGGTTACCGTTGTGTACGATACATTTACAAAAGTGTACAACCTGACTTCACCTATTGAAAAAAAGATATCGAAGTCTGTTGCTCGTGGCAACAGAAAGGCAGTTCTTCGATGAAGAATAATAAGTCCAGTATAGGCATTTCCCCAGACCCTACGTGTATACGCGAGGGTGTGGCTACGCCAGACTATTCTCTTGAATACCTCCTTCAGAATGGCGATGTGGATTTGTCCATTCACGTGTCACTTCTGAAGAAGTTCAAGTCTGCTGTGCGAGGTAGGCCATGACCATATATGGAGCTGAAGAAGAGCACCCTTCCATATAAGGTATGGATTACAAGACACTGATGACGGGAGAGGACTCTGTGTCAGTGTTAAGACCAGCTCTGTTGGCCACCAATGTTCACCTCATTGCCAAACTAGCTGCTAAGATCCCATGCAAGGTGACCCAATCTGGCTTACTTGTGGGTGTGGTCTGTAAGGTCACATGACGTCCTCCCTAGGCATGTGACAATGGTTTCCTGTCAAGTGAGGTAGTGTTCAGGGTGTTTGCCGAGAAGCTGTTCATGACAGGTGATGGAAAGCAAACTGAACCACAGGACAAGGTGGGGATGTGTGTGTGTGTGTATGTGTGTGTGTATGTGTGTGTGTGTGTATGTGTGTGTGTGTGTGTGTGTGTGTGTGTGTGGACTAGATTGCAAATACTACTGCTGGTGTGTGCATGTGAGGTGTGTAATATTCTATGCTGCATACTCGTGCCTAGCTCATTGCTCTCACCATTCAAATGGGCTCATTTCCTCCTCCCCCTACCATCACTCCCCACCACCTCCCCCCCTTCCCATCATCACCTCCCCTACCATCACCTCCCCTACCATCACCTCCCCTACCATCACCTCCTTACCATCACCTCCCCTACCATCACCTCCCTACCATCACCTCCCCTACCATCACCTCCCCTACCATCACCTCCCCTACCATCCCTCCCCTACCATCACCTCCCCCACCATCACCTCCCCTCCTCCAACATTGAAAGATGTTCTAATACTTGCATAATAATGATGCAAAATGTTATACATGTACACACACACACGTACACACACACACACACACATACACACACACACACACACACACACACACACACACACACACACACACACACACACACACACAGGATGGCTGGATTGAGCGGCTAACAGCATGTGGGGAGTACCTCAACCAGCTGGGTCACAGGGAGCTACACACATTTGCTGAGACCACTTTACTCTCACCCAATAGTCTAAAGGTCAGCAGAAAATGGAGAACTATGGCATGTGCAATTTATTCTGTGCAGTTATATGTCATCCAATCCCTCCCTCCTCTACCCTCCGCCTCCTCCTTCCTTCCTCTCCTCCCTCTTTACTTCCTCTCCTCCCCCTTCCTCCCTTCTTACCCCTCCTCCTCCACCATTCCCTCTCTCCTCCTCTTCCTACACCTCCTCCATCTCAACACTTCCTCCTATCTCTCCCTCCCTTCTCTCCCTCCCTTCTCTCCCTCCCTTCTCTCCCTCCCTTCTCTCCCTCCCTTCTCTCCCTCCCTTCTCTCCCTCCCTTCTCTCCCTCCCTTCTCTCCCTCCCTTCTCTCCCTCCCTTCTCTCTCCCTTCTCTCCCTCCTTTCTCTCCCCTCCTCCTCCCTTCTCTCCCTCCCTTCTCCTCCTCCTCTCCCCCCCCTCCACCTCTTCCTCCATCTCCATCTCTCCATAAACCTTCCACCCATAATTTGTTTCAACGGTTAGCATTCGATAAGGCTGTGTGCTGGAAATGAATAGAATATCATGTGATCTTGTGTTGTACATCCTATCCCTTTCTCTATCCATGCACAAGCAGCTGCCATTGTCCACTCGTATTGAGCTCCTGGGTCGATTGTTGAAGCTTTGGAGAAGGGCTCTAAATGGAGCCTCTTCTGCAGAGGTCACAGGATCCTCTGAGGAGGGTCACAACAGCATTGCCATGGAGATGGCATTGGAACATCTCCGTAGTGTCCACACAGCTGCTCTGAAGAGACCTCAAGAGTGCTCTGGTCAGCCACCATTTTTGTTCTGTCTGACCATAGAGTGCTGTATGTTAACCACCTGATCATAGAATATGTTTAAGCATAGTGTGGTGTGCATTAATCAGGATGTACATCTTTTTGGACAGATCTCATGGCAGTGCAGTGTGGTAGTTCTTTTCAGTTTTGGAATGAACTGAGATGAAACTTGATATGTAGTAACGGCTTGTTGTTTAATTACGTATGCAAATATATCTGTATAATAGCTGCACGATAAAAATAGCTCAATAATGGGGGTTGTAATGTTGCTGCAAAAGATTCGTATTGCCCACAAATAAGTGTGACATTTGTAGGAATTTTAACTAAGGATAGCTAGTCTTTGATTAGGATAGCTAGTCTTTGATTAGGTTAACTGGCCTTTGATTAGGTTAACTGGCCTTTGCACCTTTTTATCCCGAGTTCATAATTGACCTTCACTTTGAAATGTGTAAGTATGTTGTCTTGTAGTACAGTAGCGATTGTTCTGTTCCACAAATACATTTCAGTCGTCTGCCATATATGTATGTATGTGAGTATTTGTCCCACTAAATAGGAGCAATGGAGCAGTTTCATGAATGAGTTGGAATTTTCATTTTCACAAACAGACAAGGTAAGCAATCTTTTCAGTTGTTAGCATGGGGAGGTGTTTGTGTTGTGATGATGACAGTTTTGTTGCTTACATAATACTGTAGCCTAAAATTGCCACTACAGTGTAAATAATGGCCAAATATATTTGATTTTCGACTACTTGATTAGTTAGGCACATTCACATTTAGTAGCAATTAACCATTCATTTAAAAAGATTATCAGAATTTCTTTCCTAATATTTCAACTGGTTATAATGACTAGTCTATTTGTGGTTGAATTTTCAGACATCTTGTCCTGTATACAGTACATAACTGCACATTAATGCACTGGTTATTGATGGCCAATAACCACCGATAAAACGACTTGTGGTGAATATTTCTTCATTGTGGGACCTCCTGTGTATCCTCTAGGTGTATGCTGTGTGCAGCAAGATGGTGGCGTCTGGACTCAGGCTGGATGTGGTGGGTACAGTGTTGGATGTGACACACAAGGTCCAGCCCCACACCATGTCTGTGCTCAGCCTCGTCCAGGAGGCTCTGTCCCATGCATTGGAGGAACTAAGGTAGGGTGTGTGGTCTGGGTGTGGTGTACCCTCAACCTCATCACCTATCAATGTCATATCAATGTGTGCTCATTTTGTGATAATGCTTTTTCTGGAACACACTTAGGCACACTGATTCAGAGCCACAAGATGTCCTGTGTAAGATTGAAACAGTGATTTCATCAGTTAGGCAGCACGAACAAGAAAGGTGAAGCCTTGTGTGTGGGATGCAGTTGGCCTTTCCCTTTCCTCACACTCCTCCCCCTCCCTCACACTCCACACACTCCTCCCCTCCCCTGACCTGACACCTCCTCTACACGTGGTGCCTCTTCCCCATTCCTCCCTCCAGCGGCAGGCTGGTCTCCAGTGGTCAGGTGTTGGCCATCATCAGACCTCACTGTAGTGACAGTTCCCACACTGTGGACACACGTAGAGCACTCCTCCACATCATTGAAAAAGTAACAACACACACACACATACATATGTATGTGTACATCGATGTACTCATACAGACATGTACACACACATCGTACACATATGTGCCAACGGATGCATTCATAATGATGTGTGTGAATATAAATACACACATGCATACATACATTACTGTATACTGAATATAAAAAGTAATTTAGCTAAAACTAGACTAGGCAAATAGTAGTCCATATTGATTAAAGAAGCAATCAATTAGTTAATGAATATAACTACATTAGTTAGTACTCTTTGAATACGAAATTTAATAAACTAATACATGTATAGTATAAGCTCACATGTACATGTGTATATAATGTTTGAGGTTTTGAAGTTTAATTTGAATTTCAAAACTAAAAACATAATAATTATTGATTTTTTTATATGGAATTTACAAAATAAAACATGTATAGCAATGTATAATGTATATTGTTTAATTTGATCCATGTCTGTATATTATGTTTATCTTTTAGCATACACTAAAAATCAATTGTAGCATGGAGTTAGTTCCCATTCAAAAGCATGGCACTGGTTAGTAAATACACTGTACATGCGTACATAAAACACTACATGGGACAGTGCCCGCGAAAAGGGACCTAGTGTATTTATATAAAACGATATAAAATTTTGTTCATATAAAACTGATATAACTTCCGAACGGTTAGCGCTATCGACATCCTATTTTCACCACTTCATACTACACACCATTTCTCTACAGTAAAATGCATTTTGGAGTCTTGGACTATATCCGTGCCGACGTTCCTACGTGCGATACCCCCTGGGGTTCAAAACTACCATATCTTCGTGTAGGAGTAATCAAATCGCTTCAAATTCGGTTTGTAGGTGGAGAGGTCCTATATCTATCTATTTGTTCTGTTCGTTAATTTTTATGCAATCCGTTACGGAGATACAGTTGAACAAACTACGTGCACATTTTCGCGCTCGTTTCGCGCCAATGATTTGGGCAAATTGCGCTAATGTATGGGGAGGCGGGGATTATTACATTGGCGCGAATCAAGCGGGAAAACGTGCACGTAGTTTATTCAACTGTATCTCCGTAACAGATGGCATAAAAATTAACGAACAGAACAAATCGATAGGTATAGGACCTCTCTACCTACATACCGAATTTGAAGCGATTTGACCGCTCCTACACGAAGATATGGTAGTTTTGAACCCCAGGGGGTATCGCACGTAGGAACGTCGGCACGGATATAGTCCAAGACTCCAAAATGCATTTTACCATAGAGAAATGGTGACGTATGAGGTGGTGAAAATAGCAAGTCGATAGCGCTAACCTTTCGGAAGTTATATCAGTTTTATATGAACAAAATTTTATATCGTTTTATATAAATACACTAGGTCCCTTTTCGCGGGCACTGTCCCACATATACATACACACAACACATTAACAATATACATGTAGTGATCTGTCCTATAATGACATCATTGCTTCTATTCTTACTCCCAATCATTTGGCTGACTGCTTCGTTCTAAATGGATAGCACCTGACACTCAGTGAAGATGATTTGAACCTGCTCATCCTCTATCAGACCCAGGCAATCCTGCTAAACCAGTTTGCAGTGGAGGTAAGTACTCCTCCTTGTCTTTGTCATATACTCTATACTCCATATATTTTCTCACTTTCTCTCCCTCTTCCCCTTCCTGTCACTCCTCTCCCTCTTCCTCTCCTCTCCCTTCCCTCCTCTCCCTCCCCTCTCCTCCCCAGGCCACACTAGAGCATGTATCTTCAGCTCAGGGTAGGACAGCTCTGTTCACAACACTTCTCAGACAGGCATCCACTCTGGATCAGCTTCAAGTGCTGGAGTGCCTACTTGAAACGTGGGGCGAAGATTCAAGGTGTGGTTTTATTACCCTTGCAGTAACCTTGGTGACTGTCTGGAGGGATATAATTAAAGTTACAGTTTACCATTTTGTAAATGTACGCAGACACGAAATGTTTGGTAATCTTGAAAGTCTGCACTTAACAGAATGCGTGGTAATATGTAGCAGTGTGCACTAAATAAAGAATGCTATAGCTTAGTAATCTTGGGTGGGTGTGCACTAAACAGAGAATGGTTTTAGGTTCCCAGTTCAGGAGAGCTGGTGTGAGCTCATGGAAGCCATGTCATCAGTGGCTGAAGGAGCCACAGGTGTGATCCTAGCCAGGGCTGGCAGGTCCCACGTCCCAGAGGAGGTGAGGCTCTTCATCCAGAGTGCACGGGAGGGAGGGGTTTGATGGTCACCTCTCTCAATTGACCAGGTGGATGAAGCCATTTGGCACAAACTCTCCAGTGGCAGTGTGGTGGATGGTTTGAAGTATTCCCTTGTGGCAGGGGGTGTGGTCATGAAGAAATCACTGGAGCAACTGCAGCAGGTATAGTGTATGGCACACCCACCCACTGTGGGAGGGGTCAGGTGTCCGAGGGGAGTGGCCAGAGGGTTTGGGGGGAAGGGTCAAAGTGACCAGTGCATTATGGGAGTGGTTGAAGGGTGAGACCAGGAGTCATGTGACCTATGTTGAAAGGAAGCAAATCTGGGTGAAGTGCAGAGGGAAGATGGAGGTGGTGGGATGGATAAGATGAAATGGAAGGTAATGAGGGATGGTTGAGGGGAGGGAATTAGTGGAGGTGAGACAAGAGGGACAATGGTGAGAGGTGTGGTCAAGGAGGCTGTACTTGGGTGGTGGACCAGAAAGGCTAGACAAAGACACCTTTGTCCGTTTATTAAAAAACCTGTATTTAGTGTTCAGCACTGTGACGTGTGTTCCCTCGTTTCCAACACTGTACAGGAGTCCTCTGTCCCCATCATGAGTGCAGATGTGTTTGAGCTTCTCATAGTGAAGAAACAAGTGTCTCTGGTGGTCTCCCTTCCCTTCTACATCCAGTTGTCTGCCCACTTGCAGTTACCTCAAGAAGACATCTCCACGGAGCTCTTCACAAAGGTCTTGAGCTGCTCAGCTTCAGAGCTCTCTGAACGGCTGTCTCTCGACCAACCGGCCAAGCGTGTTAGGGAGGTTGCACAGCAGCTGTTTGATGGTGGCTTCAAGGCTGCAGCTGGAAGTCTTGTGTTGTCCACTCAGCAGTTCCACCCAAACACCCTCACTGTCAGTGATGGTGTGACATATGTGAACAGGCTGATGAGGAGGTGAAGTGTGGTGCAATAACCGTGCATCATCATCATATGGGAAATGACACAATTTTCTGTGTACATGTTAGCAGCATTTGATTTATTTGATCAGCTTTCTAACACCCTAAAGAGATCATAGTGTGCTGAGGGTTGGGTTTAATAGAACTCAAGAGTTGGTACATGTTTTATAATTTATTATTAAAATTTGTGTATCAATTGTACATAATGATGGTGAAAACTAATAAAAAATCCAACAGCAATCAGTGCTACAATCAAGTTTATAGTCAAGGAATAATGATTTCTCATAATAATCATTGTCAACTCATGCCAACTGTTGCAATTGTTACAAGCCAGGCTGACCTTTGTCATTTTGAGGGCCACTAATCTATTTCAACAGGAATCACGAACCTAATAATAATGTTTGCATTTGTATATTGTGTAATTTATGCTATCATTAAAAACAGTTTCATGTATCATATAGGGATTGAGGTGCTGTATTTGTCTGTGCAGTCTGTTATTTCAGTATAACCACTGCAATATTTCATCATGAAAACCGAACGACATTTCAAAAATGCGAGGACTTTGAATATTTGGTCACGATTTCAATTTAATTATGAGGAACTTAGTCTCGTACCCAGACCCACAAGACCAAGACGTAAGCGTTTATCCATGACCTGTCGTAGTGTAAGCGAAACGCTTACGTCATGGTGGGTTTGGGTACGAGACTAGGAGGAACTTGGAATTGGTACAGTGTATTTATTTCGCATACTCTAGGCAGACGAAGGGGCCCCTTTGGCCATTATTTAGGTGATGTGTATTGCATTGTTATGTGTTTATATTCCCCCTGGTGCATGGCAGCTATTGTCGTAGTCTGGGGTCCCGACTGAGGATCATACGGGTCCCCAGACTATTGTCGTTGGTCGGTCTGATAGTTGGACAACTGTAATTTGGTCTAGCAACCTTTGAAGAGGTCATCATTTCTGTTTCTGACTCCTGGTATAAATTAACCTCTTCTTGTCTGTTGTATTTCCTGCCATTATCTGTTTGTCACTTTCTACTTACATGACGTAACGCGTGCGATAATAGTTACGTCATGTAGGTCTAAGAGACTAGAGGACAATCGTAGCATTCCGGGCTGATCCAGGGTGTGTGTGTGTGTGTGTGTGTGTGTGTGTGTGTGTGTGTGTACAGTTGCACTGCACATGCACATTAGTGGTGATGGTGATGTGGTGTTGGTGGCAAGAACCGCACAGAGCTCAAGACTGGAGTGAACTACCTGTTGTAAGGTACATGTACATCAACCACACCTCAGTGTGTTGTTCAAAACATGTAAGCAAAGCTACCAAATTACAATGCCTGAGGTGGCTGAACTTGCAAATCTGTTGTCCTGCCAAACACCGACAAATCTGTTGTGATGAGATGCTTTGCACATCTAATAGTACTTACCTGGTGCTGTTGCAACCACACCTCAGTGTGTTGTTCAAAACATGTCGCAAAGCTACCAAATCACAATGCCTGAGGTGGCTGACCAAAAAGAACATGCAAATCTGTTGTCCTGCCAAACACCGACAAATCTGTGATGAGATGCTTTGCACATCTATTAGCGTGCATCTAAATAGTGCACACCTTCCATTGCCCTTCCTGTTTGTAATGTTAACAATACAATGGCCTCTAAATGTGGACACTTTTGGGACTGTATTAGAGTGTCCTGTTTATCGAGGTGTCCTTATTTCAGGAGTCTGCATTTAGAGGCTCCACTGTAAAGATGGCCTCAAGGTTACATAGTGGACTCACTTACTTATCAATTTCTTCCCTCTCATTGCTGAATTCTCATCTCATGCCCTCCTCTCTCCACACTCTTGATAACACAGTACAGTCACTGCATACTGCATACCTTTAAAAGATGGCGGTTATTACCTTTAACTTATTGTTTTTATGTTGTATAGGCAATAAGCTGACCACGTTTTAAAATTGCTGTTTATTGCCTGCTTGTATGCCTGTGGTCAATATCAAACATGCATACTGAAAATATGCGTATGTGAAAAGTATAGTTGCAAGTACAAAGCATGCATGTCATGTCACTGCATGGTGCATGAAATATCACCACCCTTTCATGTCACACCTTTGAGGACATGCAATTTGTTCCGTGATACAGTGGAATGCTAAGTCTTGACTATGTAAGATGTTTCAGAAGAGTCTACTTGATCCTAGCAACCGAAGGTTGCCAGTTGTGGACTCTTAATGGTTGTAGCAACTGTGCACGTTTTGGTCCTAGCACTGAAACTACACAACCTTAACCCATAATGGCAGGTCTACTCACCACAAATACATTGTTGCCAATCATTTCATCAGTTCTCTCAGCCAAGTACACAATATCCAAATCTAACTGGGAGGGAGAGAGAGAAGGTGGGAGGGAGTGACTGCATGAATTTTATTTGTTCATTTGTACAATTTGTTCCATATATAGATACAGTGGGATGCTAAGTGGAAGAATGCTTTGGCTATGTGCTTGATCCTAGCTACTGTAGGTTATGAGTTGTGGACTCTTCTTTCTGACATGTAATGGTTGTGGAAAAACCCTCATAGCTTGTACCCATGAGGTTGTTGATTTGCAATTGGACCACAGTATATTGATCGTGTATAGATTGTATGTTCTTTGTAAAGGTTGTACAGTTGAAACCCTAGATGCAGGCTTCCTGACACCTTGATAAACAGGACACTATTTCTAGGTCCTGAACAACTTACTATAGAAATTTCAAACCCCCTGAAAAAAGGACACCTTGATACTTTAATACGGTCCCAAAAGTGTCAGAATTTAGGCGTTCCACCGTACTAATCTGTTCTCTCAGCCAAGCAACATGTCCCAGCCAATCTCAAGTACCTCTATCTCTGGATAGCATGAGGGAGGAGGAGGGAGTGCCTGCATAAATTATATTGATCGTGTACACAATTACATATTATCTGTAACACAGTGGTGGATGAACGGGTTTTAGTAAAGAGGGATCACCATGACTACGTGAGGAGCATCCACACAGCTAGGGGATATGGGAAAGCATTAAAAGCTTCCCATCAGGATCTAGGGCAGAGCCTCAGAAGCCACTTACTTTTTTGTGCATATTTATTTATGCATGATGTGCCAAGGGAAGAGTTTAATTACCAACCAATTGACATATGAATTGACATGGAGCCATGTGTGATGAATCTTCTGAATGCATTAACTGTTTTGGAATGCTTATTTTGCAGGCAGCACTGTTTGATTCCAATGGATGCACACCTCAACCTAGGCAAATTCTTGTATGAGGAAACTCCTGCTTGGAAGAAGTATCAGTAAGTGGCTTAGTTTATGTGTGTGTGTGTGTGTGTTTGTGTACATGTCTGGTATTTGTTGTGTGTGTACATGTGTTTGTGTGTGTCTGTGTGTGTATGTGTGTGTACACGTATGTGTGTGTGGGTGTGTTTGTGTACACGTCTGGTGTAGACTTATAGGCTAAAGGTGAACTCCAAGTGGCGTGTTGAAGTCAAATAACCATTTGGAGTTCAAAGTCCTTACCTCTAGCCAACTTATTGGCTAGAGGTATGGACTTTGAACTCCAAGCGGTTATTTGACTTCAACGCGCCACTTGGAGTTCTATGTTCTTACCTTTAGCCTATAAGGCTTCGGGTACCTCTGCTATGACGTGCTGCTGTAAGAGCAGCGGATGGTCATAGGCCTTCAAAGCTTCGGCCCAAACAGATAAGGACTTATACAACGTGGCAAAACAGTCAAACATCGCTAGAATACTGAACCGGCGGAACGCAAAAAACTTTGTTTTGCGTGCCCCGCGATGTACAAGCATGCTCCGCGTTGCACACCCAGGACATTAGACATTAAGTCCCCTGAGTAGTCACCAAACGGAACTTGTATTCTACAAGCGAAAGTATAACAGGTATTATTAAAGGGCACAACACAAGCACACTCACAACACAAGCACACTCACAACACAAGCACACTCACAACACAAGCACACTCACAACACAAGCACACTCACAACACAAGCACACTCACAACACAAGCACACTCACAACACAAGCACACTCACAACACAAGCACACTCACAACACAAGCACACTCACAACACAAGCACACTCACAACACAAGCACACTCACAACACAAGCACTTACAACACAAGCACACTACAACACAAGCATTTACAACACAAGCACACTACACCACACGCATTTACAACATAAGCACACTCACAACACAAGCACACACACAACACAAGCACACTACAACACAAGCATTTACAACACAAGCACTCACAACACAAGCACACTCACAACACAAGCACACTCACAACACAAGCACACTCACAACACAAGCACACACACAACACAAGCACACTCACAACAAAGCATACTCATAACACAAGTATGCTCACTACACAAGCACGAGCACTCACAACACAAGCACATGCACTCACAACACTCACAAAACACACATATTTACAACACACTGCATATACAACATCTGCAGTCATAACACTCACATTTCACACACATAACAATCACACCCACGACACATAAGCACTTCTGTGCATCATGACCCCCTAGTATCAGACAGCATTTCTCTATAGACATCCAGCATTTGTCTATAAGCATCCTAGATGCTCAGCCCGACATGTATCTACTTACCAACTGAATCTTCTATAAGCTCTCAATCCACAACTAAGTCTCCAAATAGGAACAGAGCACCAGTAGTCACTAAACAGGAACAGCAACCTCCAGAGTGACAAGACTGAATAGAGGGATCGAAAGTCACCAAATGGAACAGTTTAATTAATCTAAGGTAAACTGCCAAAATAGAACAGGTTGGCTTTATTGGAACAGGGGTGGTAGAAGACTAGAGGTAGGGGTTTGAAACCAATTCTATGTATCAGTACACAAAGAAGAATGAGGTTCAAACCCCTACCTCTAGTCTTCTACCACTTTGGACCCCCCTGTTCCAATAAAGCCAGCTTGTTCTAATTTGGCAGTTTACCTTACAAGCAAAAGAACAGCAGGAATTATTAAAGGGCAAAGCATAAGCACACCCACAACACAAGCTCACTCACACTCACAACACAAGCACAATCACAACACAAGAACACTCATCACACAAGCCCACTCATTACACAAGCCCACTCACAACACAAGCACACTCACAACACAAGCACACTCACAACACAAGCACACTCACATACACAAACACAACATCTACAAGCAAAAGTACAACAGGTATTATTAAAGAGCAAAGCATAAGCACACCCACAACACAAGCTCACTCACACTCACAACACAAGTACACTCACAACACAAGAACACTCATCACACAAGCCCACTCATCACACAAGCCCACTCACAACACAAGCACACTCACATACACAAACACAACATCTACAAGCAAAAGTACAACAGGTATTATTAAAGGGCAAAGCACTAGCACACTCACAACACAAGCACACTCATATCTGACGATAACCGATAGCCGAAATACAGCTCAAATCCGCAGAGACCATGTGTATACAACGTCTGGGATCCAGTGGTGAGGTGGCCCGGGGGGGGGGGGGGGGGTGGGGGGGGGGGCAGGAGGGGCAATTGCCCCCCCAAGCGGGCCTTAATTAGGAAAATGACGATAGGGCGCACGAGCTGCCAAGCAAAATTAATACGAATCGCGATTAATTAAGATGATTAATTCATTATTTATGTAGTACATTTAGTAATACAGTTGGATCCAGATGCGGCTACTGATGTCATGAGAATCTACTACGTGTTAATTGCTAGTTTGCTACCAGCCTGGTTATTGTGCTTCTCAGAAAGCATATTGTGCGCAACGCCTTGCTCTTTAGTGTCCTTTTTGTGATTCCGTATATTCTTACGTACGTATACTGGTTGTTGATCCTTTTCGTTGTTGAGCTTGAGTTAGTTGCAGTTGGCTAGTTGAGTAGTTAAGAGACGTTGGGTGACCTATTCCCCTGGTAAGCCGCACAGTTCTATTGGCATTTAGTGGCTAAATTTGAAAGAATTTGTGTTCAACTGACTTGGATATGTCATTGGACGTACTTATACTTCTGAAAATTCCTTGCATGCCAACCGTTTCATGTTTGGAATCATGCACATCTGTGACTACTCTTCCTTTTACGGGACTTCTCCTACTCCTGTTGATGGCAACTTCTTACTGCAAAGCCTACCGCATGACTACAGTGACAGTGAAGTTGCAGAAGCTTCATTTTTGACATTGACAGCAATCCAGACACTTTCTGCGTAGAAAAACCCGCCATAACTCCCACTGTCGATGCATGTGGTTCCAATTCCAAAGACCACTCGTCAGTAATGTACAATCAATCTGAAGACAAAATATCATCATCGGTAGAGCTTCAAGAGATTGTAGACTAAATTACTGGGGTCATTGATCCAGCAGAGCTAAATTAGTGAAATTAAAATTAAGCACGCCAGAGAAGGAGTACATTATTAAGAATGGACCAAATCAGCCAGATTAAAAAAGTGTTCTTACATGTACTTCCACTACATAGCAGCCACATTCCAGACATTGTTCCCCCAAGTGTTTTGCCATGCCGATGGTACCAAAAGACAGTGGGTATCATATTCACCATCAAAGGATGCCCTTTTTTGTGTGCCATGTATTCTGTTCAGCTACGCTGCCTTGAGAGGACAACACTTACGACCTAATCAAGGAATTGCTTTTACTCCGGTTGGTTTTCGTTCGTGTACAAAGCAACATGGTTTGGTACTGCAACAAATCTCTAATCATACAATATATCATGTGTTAGGTTTTCATATTACTACGCAGACAGCTAGTAATCATATAAAATTTAATAATATATGTACGCATTGTTGGCATCAAATCATTATGTTTTTATTTTTAAGTACCTATGCCATGTTGTGTCATAAGAGCATATAAATTAGGCACTACCACATCCATATAATGTGTTATTTATATTACAATACCTATGACATGTTATGGCATTACCTATATGTTAATTTATTGTGGAGAAAGTTATTATGATAAATAATTTATTCATACTGACATGTAGGAATGCAATGCAACTCTATCAGATGAGCTTAGGCGTATCCGAATTGCAGTGGAAGCTATTCTAAACCATCTCATTTCAAACACAGGTATAACTAATACAATAATATAAGTGCATAACATATACATTTTAATGGGAAAATCAGTACCAACACCAAACTGTCAACTAACATCTTCAACAACACTGACCTGCGACCCACCATCGACATCCAAAGAGGCACTGGCAGAAAGCCAATCAACCAATCCCCAGAGTACTTTGTGACTGTAAGTAACAGCAGTAACATGAATGCCTGTTCACATGTTTTGTTTTCAATAGAAAAATGGTGTGGACCTGCTAAAAGTCAGAGGGACAAATGTGGTGAAATATGCACTGGGATTGTTAGATGCATTGTATACTGAAGAAGAATTAAAACAATCATCATTTGTACCAGTGGGAAAGTCCACTACCAGTGCGAAGCCGCCTTTGTCCCCTGAACGAATGAAGCTGTTTGAAGGTATAGAGATACATCACCCATGAATGTGTGTTGAATTTTGCAAATCATTTTATAGATTGCTTAAAACAAAAATTCAGTGCTTCAGAACTGAAAGAAAATGTTGAGGCTATAAGACAATCTTGCACTCAGAAATGCAGAGACAAAGGCAGAAAGAAATAAAGTAATACTGCACATTTTCTATTCAATTGTATAGTGCATTCAATAAAATATGTTCGATCAGTATCTTGGGCATGATCTTGGGACAAGGAGGCAAGATCTTGGATAAGATCCTGGTCATGATCTTGGGACAAGTTAGGCAAGATCCTGGGCATGATCTTGGGAGAAGTAGGCAAGATCATGGGCATGATCTTGGGACAAGGAGGCAAGATCTTGGATAAGATCCTGGTCATGATCTTGCATGGGACAAGTTAGGCAAGATCCTGGGCATGATCTTGGGAGAAGTAGGCAAGATCATGGGCACGATCTTGCATGCGCATGGGACAAGGAGGCAAGATCCTGGGGATGATCTTGGGAGAAGTAGGCAAGATCCTGGGCATGATCTTGGGACAAGGAGGCAAGATCCTGGGCATGATCTTGGGACAAGGAGGCAAGATCTTGGATAAGATCTTGGGCATGATCTTGGTTCATGGGTAAGATCATGGCCAAGATCTTGGGGCAAGATGCTGTGGAATTTGGCCGCAATAATCCATGCCGCCTTGATCTTGGCCATGATCTTGACCAAGATCATGGACAAGATTTTTTCGCTGGGAAGACCTGCCTGTGAGAGGGCCTATTGTAGTCTCGACTCCAGACCCAACGCCCCAATTAACGGACGCAGCTGCAGATGGTTTTAATACCTCCGCAGACTCCATGCATGCAATATTGTAGCCACACAGTCAGTCGGACACTAAGAATGGAGACTTGCTAGGTGGAGTTGGCCTAACAACTCATTAAGCGTAGAGGCTAGAGCCGTGTGACAGAACGGCGGGCAGCATGTATGTGTGTGTGTGTGTGTGTGTGTGTGTGTGTGTGTGTGGGAGCAATTAGTGTATTTGCCCCCCCCCCCCCCCCCCCCCCCCCCCCCTCCAGTGACAGACACGCCACCTCGCCACTGCTGGGATCGATGCAGCCAGTATGCCTTCACTACATCCTTGTTGACTCAACAATAAATTGTACTCGTATACACAGCAGAAAGCCATATACTCGTACCCGAGCCATACGCCAATTGGTCCGCAACCATGGACGATGAGCCCCTCCCTCCCTGGTTAAAGTTGAATAATGTTCGAACCGGGTATAAATACCACGTTGGGAGCTCATTTGCGCACGTTACTGTGTTGCAAATTTTATCAGAGATAGTCTCTGATTTTATTGAGAG
This sequence comes from Ephydatia muelleri, assembly GCA_013339895.1. NCBI lineage: Eukaryota > Metazoa > Porifera > Demospongiae > Spongillida > Spongillidae > Ephydatia > Ephydatia muelleri. Next base: position 1,915,361 of record JABACO010000009.1, on the reverse strand, counting down.
CGTTGCAATGACTCACCGCCACTGAAGATCCCGAGTGCCATATACCAAGGTGCGTTAAGGCAGAGATTATTATATAATCTCTGGTTAAGGGTGAAACCGGTATGGCGTACTCGGCGACGAGAGGCAACACCGCACCGCCGGATACCTCTTCTGTTTGCCGCATTCGACGTTTTAAATTGGCGCACGTCTAGGGCAGTGGCGTAGCGAGGGGGGGGGGGGGGGGGGGGGGGGGAGGGGGGGGGACATATGTCCCCGGGCGCAGGGTTGAGGGGGCGCCGAAATAGACGAGAGATAATTAATTATCGCGTCAACGAGAACTCACAAACGCATGGGCAGATACCGGGGGCAGCTGTAAACCCGTTCATATAATAAGGCTCCTCCCCTTCCCTCTTTTCCGCTAGGTACCCCCCCACCCCCCGGGCCAGAAGCCGACAGCCCCCCCGCGGGCGCCAGTAGTGCATTATGTCCCCGGGCGCACAACACTCACGCTACGCCACTGGTCTAGGGGGGTGCTCAGGTTGGCTCCGAAACCCATGGAAGCTCTTCCTTTTTGCCCCCTTCCACATGCTACCATATTAGAGTCGTAAACTTTTTTATTCGTGCTCTCATGCTTACCTTGGAAGTTCTTCTCCCAAACACGGTGTAGATAAGAAAGGAGGTGAAGGGGATGGATAAAAACATGTCCTCCATTACCTCTTATTTTGCCCCCGCACTGAAGAGGGTATCCGGTAAGCTCCTCGGGAGAGAGCCCTAGCTAGACCAGCATGTGGTGTTTCCTACCGTGATCTATTTATTTTATTTTCTTCTTCATCCCCGTCTTCTACCCCCTCCTGACCCCTCCTGACCCCTCAACTACACTTCTTGCCTCTCGCTATCTCATCCCTATTCTCCCCACCTATCACATCAACCAATGGGATGCACTTCTCTATTCGTATATGCGCTCCCTGCACTGGCATTTCCAGAAATAGCCAAATCAGTTATTTCGGCAGAGGAAGGCGTAGACACGCCAGTCGTTGCCGAGAACCTCGAAGCCCCCGCCAGCAGTGACATACCAGTCGCTGCAGCTGCGCCCCCGATGAAAAGCGGGACGTGGAAATGGTGGAGGTGGGAACCGAGGAAGATAATTGGTTCGGCTTGGTAAATCACCAGCCGACAAGCTTAAGCTGGGAGGAACGCATCTCCCAGGAAGAGTTGACTCTGCTGGATGAATATCCACCCGCAGAAAAGATGGAACACCAGTCCTCCATCGGTATGTTGAGGATGTGGTCAACCCATTGGGTAGTCTTGGGATGACGCAGTGTACCATTCATCTCACACATAACCCTAAATATAACCAATAGCAGCCTTGAATAAGTGTCATGGATACGCACACTGTCGGCTGAACAAGCTACTACTTAGTGACCACTTCGCCATGCAGTAGTCTATGCATATATAATTAAGCTTGCGCTCAATATTGAGGAACAAACCTTGCCGTTAGTAGCGTTAGCAGTAATAGCAGGAAAGAGCGCGCCGCACACTTCGTCCGTATTTCGATTTTTGTTGGCACAAGATGGAGCACTGTATGAAATCCAATATGGAATATTCTGTGGAGGATGGAACCGAATTTTAAAATGGGAAGACCTATGCATAGAATAGTTGCTTTATGAATCTGCTATATGTTTCACAAGGGAAAAACACGACTATAAAGTTTTGAAGTTATAGACCGCGGAATATTATGATGAGAATCTCAACTCGCGTACATTAGAAAAAAAGGCCCAGCAAATTCAATGGAACGAGGCCGAAAAATCTGGTGACATACTTAAAAATCTTGTCAAATGTGCTGCACTAACAATCGTAAGAGAGCTAAGCTGGGGAAAACATCTAGTACGCTTGTCCCATACTATGTATGGAACGATTACGGAAGTATGTCGTGATTACGTTGACCGCTCATTTCTCCATATGAATCAGCATTTATAATGCAATTCATCTAATTTGCATTGACCAGTATCACTAGAATGTAGTACAGAAGCACTCCTTTCAGAGGGCTAGACAACTAATACACAAGGCATGCACGCTTATGGCAATAGTCACTGTTCCTTGGTCCAGGCAATAAAGCTACTTGTATTGGGCTCATATGTTAGAATCATTCCACCACTCCTACCTGTATTGGGGTTGGCCGTAGTATGGATGAGGGAGGCGTGTCGGAAGGGCAGGCACACAGGACAGTCCTGATGCTGGCAGTTCTTCCAGTGAGTGATAATCTGCCTGGATGACGCACAATGTGGATCTGTGTACACAGAAGAAAAGAATGAAAATCACCAATTATTCGTTTTCCCTTGTTCCATTACCCCTCCCCCACTCCACCTCTCATGAATATCCAACTGACAAGTAGACACACTGCCAGCGGAGTGCACTCGGTCATGCATGTGCGTCAGGACGTTCTTCATGGTGCAACTAATGGGTATTGTGCCTGTCGGTACTCACTGGCCTGCTCCTCCCTTTCCCTACTCTGGCACTTACGGGCATGGAGCAAGAGGAGCTGCTCTGTTGGATCAGCTCCTCTTCTCGGCTCTGAGGTCAATTTTTTGAATTCAGAACGGATGTGACTTATCACATGACCTTGACGTCAATAACAATGAGGACGATCATTTGTCAATTACCACCATCACTAAACGTTTCCGTGGAAGTCCGTCATGTTCGAAAGAGACGGAGCACCTGTGCAACCCTCCTCCGGATAGTGGTTTCACTGTGTAGGTGACTTTGACCCAGGTTTGGATGGGTCAAAGCTGTATTATGTGGCTGTCAGGAAGCAGGATGAGCCCAATGGTTGATGCTGTTGAATGCTGAAATATCTTAGTTGCAAAGTGAGTGATGTCATTACTACACAATTTGTGTGTCACAAAATTAGTGCCTCTTGTTACATATATGTACAACCTTATATGTATCCGTATAACGTTTTTTTCAAATTTTGATTGGTCCTATCATGCATTTCCAAGAGCTGTGAACTATTATCATACATACATATACTGCAAACAAAATTATGCAAATCATATTTGATTTCACATACGACCTGTTATTTCATATGAGTACCAAAATGTATAAAACATTCTGGTACAGATATAAAATAATGCATGACTTGTGTAATCAAAATATTAGACATGTTTTCTCCATGTGCATAAGTATATACAACATAGTTGTAGTTGGCATATTCACTACCAGTCATAATCCCACATAGGACCACAAGTAGTATCATTGCCTTCAGATTCACCTTCCATGATTTTAGTCCACATGACCTTACGTCCATGAGTAGACAGCGACTTCATCATAGCTATGGCATCTGTCATTCCATGTGTATCACCATCGAAAATGTCCTGAAGTTTTCTTAGCAGGGACCTATAAGCACCATGGAATGCCTTGACCTCTACATAGCAATTTGAGTCATATTTGATCTTGTCTTTGCTGGGATTGGGCTGCATTGGCCACACACCTGAGGGGTCAAATGAAATGGGGTCACCACTATAACAATATGTTTTTTGGTCATCACTGATGAGGTGCCTTTGGCAAACTATCTCCTCAAACTCATAGAAGTGGGCTAATTCATTGGGGGAACCCTTGCTTGCCTGTCTTGGATCTATTGGAGCTGCTCCTTCACCTTGATGCGTGATTATATCAATCGCTGTATTGGCCGTGGGTACATCAGTGACAACATTAACAGCAGGCCATATTAATTGCTTGGCTTTTCTGTTCTGTATGAAAACACTATCTCCAAGAAACCCAATACAGTCCTTTATTTCTGTATAGAATTGCCCTATAGTATTGTTAAATATCACAGAATTGTTTGTTGCTACCGATAAGTTGTGAGGCATTTCAATAACCATAAATAGCTTGTACACTTGCTCCTTCGAGAATTTTTCGATATTTACATGTAAATGAGGAAGTACTCCTCCTGGCAGCCCGAGCGTTGGGTACTGTGGAGCTGTTGTGTTGCTATCTAGGACTGGCCTACCTCCAATCGCTAACAATATGTTTGCTACCTGAGCCACGTGTTGCATCTCTTGAATGACGACAGAGTGAATCTTCTGGTATATTTCCTGATTGTAACCTTCAACGATGGACCACATTGAAGTTAAATAAACCGGTATTATAAAAAACTCAAGTTCAATCGCTAATTGTAGTTGTCTTCTAAGCGTTTCCAAAGAGCACATTCCAGTTTTGCGTTCATTATTTCTTCTGCTATAGCCAAACAATGGGTGACTGACAGATGAGAAATCTCCTTTAGTAAATAGACGCTGGAAATACATATCACTTAGTTCAGGTTCAATCGGACATGCATGACATCGCTCAGGAAGAAAATGCTGTTTCCAATAGTTAGGTGAGTGCACTATTTTTGTATTCGAACAGATCCCTGCAGAAGGAACTTCCGTTACCTTAGGCGAATATTTTGGCCTGGGCACTTGATTGATCCATTTAAGAATCATGGATTGCTTCAATGGGGACAAATTTCTTGAGACGGGCATATAGCCTGGATGTTTAATACCCAGACTCATAGAATAGTTTATAAGATGGATACTATGAGGCGATGTAACTTCATTATAGCTTCCCAGACGTACTATGCCTCTCATGACAGGGAACAGGCGTTCGTACTGTCTGAAAATTGGTTCCACATCATCAATCCACGTAGGCTCGTCTGGCTGAACATAATACGAGAATGCTAGGAGGGCAATATCATTGATGTAAGTTAAATAGGTTGTATTGTTTGCACTTAATACAAGAGGTTTTCCGCTAACGTTGTATCTAAAAAGATACAACTGACCATCGATAGGCAGCTCTGTCTTGTTGCACGGCGGTACTGGTTGGCGATAGCGGCGTGGAAATGGAATTCGTTTCACAACCTGAAATATGAACGTAGCAAGTCCCTGTGAATTCGTTGTAGCGTAATATGACATGGGTACAATCCCGCGTCTTGGAAAAGTTTCACGGCTTCTAAGATGATGTACTTGAACCGTTTGATTTTCCATTGGTTTCCCATACTGTGTTACTTTAATTCGAATGGAGATTGTTTCATTATACTCGAGCCTGCCATGGTAAAAATCAATAGGTCGAATAAACACTGGAACTTCCTGCAGCATCAGCTGAAGATATGAGCTCTTGTCTTCACATGACACTACAGGCAGAGATGTAATTGGTTGATGCTCATTTTTAGGAGTTATCAGCCGAGGGTCTTCTGTAGTGCGAACTATGACCAATTGTGATAATGACAGAAGTTGAAGCTCGTCTGTGCTGAGTATTTGATCAACAATGCACCCAGCAGGAACCCAGCCTACCTGAAGGTAAGGTATGTGGTCACCTATCACATGAATACAATCATTTTTTGGATTTTTAACCCCGAGCCACAGATTCCCAATGTCTATGAAATTGCCATGCTCATTTAGTGATATACTGTTGCTCAAGTCTACGGTTAATCTGTTATTGTGGCTGATCTGAAAGGGCGCCTTGTACATCCAGGTTGGGTGATCATTACCTTGGGACAGAAAATGAAAGCATTCGTCACTAGTGTTCTTTTGAATATCTAGCTGTTTGACATTTTCATACGACAGGATTCTGTCGCCAGCAAACTGCATTGGTTCATCTATTTCCGCAATGCCAATTGCACCAATCACATACCCTAAAGTAAAGTTTCTACTGTCATTGTCAAAAGTGTAAGAATGTATTGTTAATGAAATCGAAAGATTTCCACCTTGTTTTGCACTCTCAACCTGAAGATCTCGCAATGTTGGTGATCCAGATGTATCGCCCCACTTAATGTTAGTAAGAATAGAAACTGATTGTCCACTTAATCCCGCAGCTATTCCAGGGACGCAGACATGTCTTGCCCACATGTCCTGTGAAATCATCATTGGTTCCAGTCTTCCCTGCAGAACAATATTACCATCACTATTTACGATGGCAAGGGTGAGGCCATATACCGTTGCACGTTGATAGCCTACATCAATATCGACTAGCTTCGGATATGTTTCGTTGAGGTTATTAACCACCTTGTTATTCATGACTGCATCAGGAATGGAGGATCCAGCACTGCTGGATAATGCTGATGTCACGAAGCAGTCGAAAAATGAAAATTCTCCTGTACCATTAGGGTTGAAATCGTCGAATTGTTCGCCATATTTAATAGGTTCATCTAGATCAAAGTTGCAGATGAAGTTGTTTACAGAATTGATATCAATGCGTACACGACCAGTGAAGGTTAGACGAGGAATACTGAGGTATGACCCACAGCAGATAGCCTGGAATTGAAACCTGTAAGGCAATATAGAAGAAATACTATATGCATCACTATTACTGTAACAGCCCTGGGGTGTGTGTAGCTGACATATCCCGGGACCAATTCAACAAAACTGATAGCATGTGTCTAACAATGGCTGGTTTTAGAGTGTGACGGCGTTAATTGGTACTACAGTTGTATGTGCATTTTGCTTTGTTTCTATATCAATGAGGAATGACAGTATAACAGCGTGTTCACACATGAGTATGAAGGTGTGTCATGGTGGCTTGGCATGCTTTAGATCGGGGCCGGTTGTCACATTTGTTGTACTTCATGTTACATCATTTTGTAAGTACCAATTAAGTTCACATTTATTGCTCAATAGAAGGGCATCACCTAGGTACACTTTGGCAGCAACCTCATTAATAACATAATTTGTTTATAAACATGGGGTACTGCTGTGGCAACCAGCCCCATGCCTGGATTGGTTGTCACAATATGGAACTGTATAAACTGCTACTTGACCGGATGGGTAAGGGCAACGTTGGCGTTTGCTATATTAAGAACCACAAATCTGTGCATAAGAGGAAGCAGTGAAATGGAGTGCAGTTCACAAGGATGATGGGGCTGGACTACTCACATCAGTTTATGAATAGAATTTGTATGTGCTATTATGTGTGTGCATATCTTGAGTATGTTATTTATTTATTCCTTTGTATTTTATTATTATCTTCTTTTACTTAATTATCATTGAGTAGTTGAAGAAAGCCCTACTATTTCTCATATAAAGTATTAAAATACCATGAATGGACAACATTGAATAGACCCTTTGCCCTGTGTGACAAACATTCCTGCCATGACACTGTAATAAAAGCATTGGTTACTCAGCTGGAATTGATATTTGGGTTTTAATGCAAGCCCATGTATTGATAATTATTTGTAATGTAATTCAACTATAAATTTTATGTTATTTTATTATTGTTATTGCAATACAATGTTTTAAAGATATAAAATTTGTGACAACTAATCCGTGTGACAACTGACCCCGATGTACCCTATGCATGTAATAGTATTTAGTTGCACATCATTTTGATGGGATCATGTTTGTACTGTGAGAATGAAAGTACATGCTACTAAGGATGTATGACGATATTAAAATGAATAAACCTATCTGGATATGTCAATGATTACAAAGCAAAAACAATGCACACAAATGAGTTAACCTGGGTATAATTTATTGAGCTTGGTAGTAGTCACTTGTGTGTGGTACTATTCATTTTTGTGTTTCAAAATCACTGATGGCCATGACAATATTGCAGCATTAGGGTGAGATGCCATTTGTTTTCATGGTGAGAAGATGGCCTTTTTCTTCACAATAAGGGAAGTGTGGGGTGATGATCCCCTTTATTAATTTACTATGCATTCTTATATGTAGCTCAAGGGCTCAGGTGTAAACAGAATTACTGCAACTGTGCGTAGCTGAGATTGGTACACATGTATTGGACATATACATTGGCATTCAACAAGAAGGCATGTACACAGCAGCACGAGATTCTGAAATTACAGGTTATGCACAACCTAATGCTAAATGGGGCAATGAAGATGTATGCGAAAAAAAGTGTGCACAACTGATGCCATCAAACAATTACATGTTGACAATTTTAGGGTGTAGAAATAAATCAACAAATGCATGAATGTGCCAGCTAGAATTTTCCCAAGTAGTTTGAAGCATGCAGCAATTACTTGCGTATAAGGTACAATGAATTGTGCATTCTTTTGTAAAGTCATACATAACTTAACAATGTTGTATCATGTACTGTGCCCATCTGAAGTACGTTTCTTACAAAAACGTACAGCTGAATATGACAAGATTGTATCCAAATAAAGTCTTTTATTAGCTGGTCAATCAGACTCTTGAGAACTGTGATGCAGGGGCTCCAATGCAAACAAGCCGCATTAATCTAAACAGGTCCAATAGTACCCTCACAGTAACAAATGCTGTCTCGTGACGGCTATCTTCGGTAGCATTGGGCAAGCTTTTACCTTCAGTCGTCTGTAATCTATGCACACCATCAAGCTCACGTCATTCTTTCTCCATCATCAAGAACATTCACTAGAAGAGGACTCAATTATCCCACCTTATCCATAGATGTTTCTGTATGTTTTGATTGGACATGGATCACCCATCCCTATGTGATGATCGTCCATTCCCAACTATTTTCTGAATTTCTGCCATTTCATTTCTTCCAGCTGTTCTTCGCCAAATGTGGGGTATTCCCCCATCATAACTTCTATTGTTTCCTTACCTAGATGGAATGCATCTTCAAATGGAACACTCTGAATCCTGGCATGTTCCTTTCCACTGTGCTAAGAGCTATTCTTTTTGGCAACAGCATTAGCACACTTTTAACTGATTCTCCCAAGTTGCCTCTCGAGTTCCAATGTATACATGTAACCTTTTGTAACTTCTCGCTCCATCGATCAGATACTCAAACTTTTCCAATAGCTATGTGGTGTAATGTCCCTACCCTAACTTAGCGGTGATTTTTGACCGTTGGTAATTAGCTGTCGTGGTGCATTTCATAGCTAGGATGCTTGGGGAAGCTGATGCATCAAATGTTTTGGAGACCTTTTTTCCAAAGGGTTTAGTGATCTTAACTCAGGATTCTCATGAATAAGCATTTGTGCACAATCCTAAAACACAATACGGAATGTTGGTGCCGATCCTAGATGGTATTTTGTGACCTTTATTGCAGCGATATTTGTAAAATCCAAATTTTCTCAAATATCATTTTCAATGCTCATGATTCATATTAATTCCTATCCTCAACCACCAGTGAGCATTTGAAAGTAATTTTAAGGTTTGTACAAGCTGAAATGAACTGATTTACTTAGCCCATTAATCAAATGTGTTGTACATGTGTCAGTTATTGATTAAGGTATATGACATGTTTCCGCTATAATTGTAATTGATTTTGATTGTTTTTCTCTATAAAGACAATACATACTACATAAATACCACATTGAGAAAAGCGAGTAATGGCCAGGACTTATAGACTGCCTATTTAAATGGCAGAAGTTTACAATGTGAAGTGAACAAAGATGTGCCTTAAATAGACATACATTTGGTGCATTTACTACAGTGTCTGAGAGGGAGTTCCAAATGTGAATAACCCTGTGGGTGAAAAATTAGATCTTCTCGTACATTGAGGTAGGTAATGTGCTAAGTTCGGACAAGTGTCCTCGTGTGTTATGGCTCACATAAGTGAAGGAAAATTTGTAAAAAGAGAGTTGACAGAGTGCTAATCATTTTAAAGCATTACCGTATCAAAGTACATCCTTGAATACGTTAAATATACTGAATGTCTCCTTAAAAAGCCATAGAGCCCATACTTGCTGCAGGTTCATCCAGATGGGAGAAAGTGAAGGACATAAAGGTAACCGATTTCCAACCAATGCACAAAGCCACTTCTGTTTCTGCTAAGGTTGCATCATAAAAAGCCACCAATGCAGGTGCTAAGTAAAACTGGTGTGCTAAATGTAAATCAGTAACGACACTTTTTGAAGACTGATGTTGGCTAACAAGAGCGGGTCTGAGGCTTGTGACGTGCTCAATGACTACAAAGTTCTTACAGTACATCTGACTAAAAGTAAAAGTAACAACCAGCATTCAAGTCCGGTCTCCATAAAGTTAATTTGTCCCAATTCTTTACCCATATAAATATGCTTTGTATAAGTGCAATGCCATATTTTTGCTGTAATTTGGTGCATCCATGGTACAACATGCATGCATGATATATATCACAGCATGCAGGTTAAAAGTTGGATTAACAATGTATTTTCTAAGAGCCGAAATGCGTTTAAAAAAACTGTAATGTGACATCAACACAGTAGTAAGTAGCTCTCATTACTATAGCGGAAAGGTCACATAAGCAGTGATTATAGACTCTTTTGTACCCCATTGATTAGACTAAAGACATGCATGGTGCATCTTCTCTATGACTACAGGACTGAACTGAATTTTTAGATCTTATAATGCAATTGACAATAGAGTTCATTGCCTACAATATAAGCAGACAGTGTTTAGGTAATTTGTGTTACATGTACATGAACTTGCCTGATTTTAATTTTGCTATTGGTGAAGCTGATACCTTTCTCTGAAATGCTTTTTCTCGTGCTAAATAATATCCCTTTGGATAGCATTAGTACACCTAAGACTTGACACCTGGTAGTTTTGGGGGAAAAAAAGAGTGTAACAGGGTTTAAGAATTATCCCTCTGAACGCAGGGAGGTACTCCATGGACCACATGTGGCAAAACCCGAGGTTGTGTGTTGGTTCAGCTTTTGGTTCCATCGAATTACATGTAGTGCCTTTTATACATAAAAATGTTAAGATACTACCCAGTTTCAAGCCTCAAGTATTAATCACAAGTCATTTTCTTCTTCAGAACTACAGTCTACAGTCCGACACAACTTCTTGTGATGTTTCTGCCACCTGTTAAATAGCAAGCAAAAGCATTCTATTTCGAATAAATTTGATGCCCCTCTTGGATCTGTCATCTCTCAGCCTTTCCACTAACCTCATCGGCGCTTCCATTCACCTCTGCATTTCCTCCTATCGAATCCCACTCCTTAGCTAGTCTCGCGTGCCATGACGTAATAAATGCGATTTTGCGTCTGAGGCAACATTCCGTGTGCTACCAATCAGTTTTCAGTGGTCATGTGACCGTACTTTATGACGCGCTTAGGAGTTCGGAACTTTTTGTCATGGCTGTGAATTGGACACACCTATTGCGAGAGCAATCCCCAGCATTTGGGCTATACCGCGAACTACATGAAAGTCAAAGGGTTGCAGTGACTAGTTCCTGAAGTGCGCAGGGTCTGCCTATCTTGCCTCCGAGAGTATCGAACGCATAGGGAAACAGGCAATCGCACAGTGACTTCCCAATTCCTGTGGGGAAAAGACAAAGGCATAGACTGTGCATGCACGGGATAACTCTGCGTGAATTTCACAACCCATTTCAAACAAAACGATTTGTTATAAAGAGACCGCCTATCTCTCGATCGTGATGCCACGAGTTTGACGGTGCAAAGTACGGCCTCACAACTAGTAACAGTTCCATGAAGGGGGCCGGGGGTGGGTCTATGCGGGCACGAGGTTGCACAACAGCCTATTACATTCCTGTTGCACTCGGAAAGTTTCCAGACGTAATATTACGTCTTGGCACGCGAGACAGCTTCCCTAGCCGCATCCGCTCCGTTAACGCCTCTACTCTCTTCAGCGGTTTCAGTCCATCTTCCTCTAAAGGTGCTTGGTTTAAGTACGTGTGATTCGATACTTCATTCACACACTTCGAACTATGCAACAGATTTATGGGACACGACTAACAATGCACGACCATGCACGGGCACACCTCCTGAATACAGTCCATTGTTCTGCTGAATTATTACAACAATACTGATACAGTTGTGTGCACGAAGTCCTTCATGTTGTACGAAAGAGCGCATTCGCCGTCCTTATATTACCGATTTTACGCTGCAAATCACAGTACCGAGACATATATAAATCCAACGCACAAAGTCATTAGTTCATTTAGTGACTTCCTAATGTACATATTATAAATTGAAGTTTAATAATTAGCCACGCATTTCAATTGGTTATGCTGGTATAAAATTGCTAGAGCACGAATAACCAAGGTTTGATATTAGAGACATGCATGATGATAATGGCGGCAATTATAGTTACAGCTAGTAATAGAACCGCCGGGGTCAACGAGCTATTATACTGATTGGAATACTCGTAAGAGTGGTGCGGATCTGTATGATAGTACGCGCACTACTTTTAGTGGGTGATAGCGAAGGCACTGTCGAAGGGGCGGGGGGAGGTGGGACAAAGGCTCTCGGGATGCCCACACACCTCCACTGATGCATGCATGCAATATTTGGTGGCGCGACACCACCGCTGAATAGAGGCGCGCATTTTAACCATGCATTTGCACTGAGGCCGCGAGTCGCATTGATAGCAGACCTGATTGAACATGAATTAAAAACTGCGACAGCCACGATAAGATAGTGCGGAATGTGATACTGATACACCACGAATTGAGAGGGGGAAAAAAAAAAATGACTTGACAAAGAACAATAAAATAAAAATAATAAAAACATGCATATACAGTGATAATATCCCCAAGGCTGTCAGCACACGGCGTAAAACCCAAAGAATGCCTACCATGCATGCATGACAACGTGGTAAAAGCTTACCAGGTAAAGATTAGGAGATACATATGCATTAGTCCCACTGACGTAAGTACAAGCATGTACATGTAATGATCCGGCTTTTATCTGAGAGTACGTTACAATGTAGGTCGTGAAATTTAATTTATGACGGTAATGCTCAAGGAAACAAAAAATAAAATGATTGGACCGTTGTGGGCTTGGAAGGGCTTCCCTTGAAACCATCATGGAACACATGGTGGCCTGTTATCGTATATAAAGTTATCTCTGAGCTCTCTAAGCGTCGCAGCTTCACTGCTTTGTACATTTATCGACTCTATTCATGCTAATGAATCTTGTGAGTTTCCTACTCCTCAATCAAGGAGTAATGTGGTTTTAAACATTGGAAGCAAACCTTACGATTGTGTACGGTTCGCAACTACGCAATCGTATGTTCATTTTAAGGATAGGGTCCCGTTATTCTTCGCTGGAACCCGTTGACATCAAACAACACTATTGAAGTCCAGAATCCCCGTGAATGAATTTCATGACGGGAGGAAGGGGGGGGGGGCATCTGTCACATGCATGTACATTCATATTGACTACAGTACACGACAATTCCATTCAACAAACCTTTTGAATGTCCAAAGAACCCGTGAATGAAAGTACACGACAACAATTCCATTCAACAAACCTATTGAATGTCCAAAGAACCCGTGAATGGATTTCGTGACGGGGTACAGAGTCCACATGCATCTGTCACATGTACATTCATACTGACTAAAGTACCCAACAAACCTATTGAATGTCCAAAGAACCCGTGAATGGTATCGTATATCGTGACGGGGGAACAGAGTTCATATGCTTCTGTCACGTGTACATTTCAACAAACGGAAATACTGCACTATAAAATAAGCATGTGTGGTTCAACCACGTTGCATCCATATGCTGCATTTCAAATATGTCAAAAGAATTGGTGGTACTTAGGCAAGCAAACTAAAAACGTAAAAGGGATTCAATGACAGGCCCTAACATGCTCTAGCTGTCATGTACAGTGAATATCCATAATCATAATTGTGCATGGGATCAATCATATCTTTCAGTTCAGATAATTGCTGCTCAGTTAGGAAACACTGAATGGTGGGAACATCAACATTCTCTACTGTGCTGGTCACACATGGATCACTTCGATCAATGCCATGATCATCAACATTTTCAATACTTCCTTTCACAGAACTGTCTGTTGAGTTGTGCCATTCCCATTTTATCATAACTGGTATAGAGTCATATTATTTTCAGTATATGGCCTACCATCACGCGTGCGATGTGACAAAGGTGGAGAAAATGTTAGATTATATGCTAAACCACCCTTCGCGTGGACTTGGCCGGGGCAGCTGCCTTACAGGTCGAAGTGTGCATAATCCGAGGATCGAAAGACTATGGAGAGATGTATTTGCAGGCTGCATCTCTCTATTTTATGATGCATTTTATGCTCTTGAAGATTCAGGATTGCTTGATCCCTCTGATGACCGAGACATACTGAGTCTTCATTATGTTTATATTCCTCATATTCAACACAATTTGGACTGTTTTCGTGATGGCTAGTCATCACAAGCTGAGTGCAGCTACTGCAGCATGGAAATAGTTTAATACTGTTTCTAATGTATTATCAGTTGACACTCTAAGTAAACAGGCAGTCTGGAGAAGCCATCTATACCTCCATGAACCACAATATGCCACCCAACAAGCTTACGATGGCCATCAATAAACCAAGAACAGAGTATTCCCTTCGATGAAGAGCTCTTGGTTACACCTCTAGAATCAACCCTATGCAATCTCCTTAAGCGATGACGCTGAATCCGCAAGCCCATCTGCCTTAAATAGCCATCGAAACTCCTTTCTCCACAGTGTGGATGGTTAGTGACAAATTGCTGAGTGATGTGATCCAGTTGTGAATCACTAACAGCACCGAAGTCTGCATCTTCTGCTTCTTCCAGACCATACGTCTCTGAAGACACTTGTAGCATATTTGCTGTACTAGCTATTTTGAAATCAAATGCAAGAAGCATCGATAGCTGCTCTTGAGATATTTCAATGCACGGCTGACCACGTGTGGTGGTCCTAGGTCTTTGTTGAAGCCGTTCATCTTCAAGTGACAAGTAAATGGTGGCGATATCGTTCAGGAGTTTTTCAGATTTGCTATGTGTAAAAAAATCAGCAACCAAAACCATATTTCTTAATAACCTTTCCGCTTCAAGCCATCTATTGTTTCCTGATTCCTTCCTGCGTGCTGGAATCCTATTGATAGCAGTTTCAGCTTCAGTTTACAAAAACAAGCGAGATATCCATTTCCTCCGCCATTCAAAAGAACGTGCGACAAGTTAAAAACTATTCCACGCGTACCCAGTTTGGATCACTAAAAAGCTTGATGGTTTCAAACTGATTGATTTCGATTTGTGACTGCAGGGTGGCTAACTAGCTAAATCAGAGATAATATAGTACTCCTTTATACCTACATACAATGCATGGAGCATGTGAAGTACTGTAATACCCGCGCTCGTGACCCAACGACAGCCTGTTTAGGAATCAATATCAGCTTAGAGCAGCGATAAGAATCACACAGCCATAGGCACACAAATAACATCAGTTCATGCCTCCGTCCATCCGTAAGGTATGCCAGCCTCCAAATGATCTGCTTTCTCTGCTCAGCGGTACGTCCGATAAATCTTCTAGAATGTTCTCAAGGGTTAAACTAGGCAATTACAATTACACAATAAATGACAATACTACAGTGCACTGCTTGAGTTGGTTACATGCATTTTGAATCATCTGCGCCTTTGAATACGTAAGGGTATACGTAGCGCACTCATATCATGTACTTGTATCTGTGCGATGTAAGGATACATCACGCGAGGTAAAGTTGTTTTAGTCGTCTTGGTCAAGGCTACCAAATTTTAAGCAGTACAATAATGAGTAGAGAATCAGTCACATATACATACAGTAAAAAATACACTGTACTTACACCACATGCACATGCACACAAACACCACACAAACACACACCAGCACCACATTCACACACACAAGCACAAGCACCACATGCACACACACACAAACACCTCACGTGCTCACAAACACCACACGCAAACACAAACAATGGATGTGGTGTGCACCATTTGATTATAATATCCCTAGAGTTGTTTAGAGTTAGGGTGTGTAACCTCCCCTGCATAATGAAAATCGATTTTTCCGAATACAACATTGATCAATTTTACAGGTTTTGTGGATCTGAAAATCGATTTTTCCGAATAGTTTAAAAAACTAAATCGATTTTTCCGAATAGGTTTTGCCAAATTTCCTGCCAAATACTTAGGTTTTTCAGGTTATGGTGCTTGTGGAGTGCACACTGAGAAGATAATTTATGTCTGCACAGAAATCCACCTGGTGTCGCACCCAAACTAGAGCTATGCATGTCAGCTGAAAACACAGAGACACAAAGGTCTACAGTAGCATGTGTTTGCCAAATAGAGTTTAATAAATTGTATATCTTTACCATGCACTTGTACATGTCAATAGTAATGTAAAACCTAACCATCCAACACTAACCACTGAGACTAGAAATCACAATTCAAAACCGGGCTTCGGACAATAAATATTGAATATTTATTGTCTCGTGTCTTGCTGGAACCCACAATATATTGTTAACTTCGTTTTCTAACAATAATTTATTGCAATAATTGTAAAAAATTGGTTAACTAATTTGCTTAGCATGGCCACGAGCATGGAGGCGCCAGAAATTACACCGCTTGTCACCAACAAGGAACTGATTGAGACATTCTTTGAGCTCGATCACATCATTAATCAACACGCTTGTTGCTACGAAGACTGTAAGTAAAGAAATAGGAAGGACACGGATATGCTAACTTGATGAGCCATCTGTGGAACAGGCATCCAAGTTATATCGATGATTACACCAATCGTACTCAGCCTGGACGCAGGAACGCGCAGCTGCACTTTGTAACCCTGACAAAGTCTGAGGCTAAAAAGTTGAGTGGTTCGTTATGGTGCTAGATAAAAACATGCCTCTAAACTTTTTGGACGATTCTGATTGGCGCAAGGTCATAAAGTTGGAGCCTATTACCTCTAAGCGATTCAAATCTGTCAGGTCTCGCCTTGTTCATGTTGTTGAAGGAGTTATTGGGGCAGATTTAGTTAAGCGTCCTAGCGTTAGCCTTGTGTTCAATGGCTGGGGCAAGCGTGTTGATAGCACAGCCTATTTTGCCTCCACAGGTGCCAGTGACTTTGGCTTTGACAAAGACAGAAATCGCCTGTCGTTTCCTCTTCTGGTGTTCGCACCATTTTATGATGAAGATAAGCACACTGCCGAGGAGCAGCTTATTTTCATTGAGGTAAACTCGCAAATTTATTGTAGTACAATTATATTTTTAATAGTGCATGTGATGATTATTTCAATATGATTTTTGCAGGCCACTTTGGGATGTTATAAGATGTCGTTGGACAATATTGACTTTTTTGTTGGTGACAATTGTTCAACCAACAAAAGGTGTGCTACTCTTGCCAACAAACCTCTCATTGGCTGCCATGCACATTGTCTTCATCTAGCAGCCAAGACTGCAATGACAGCAGTTGAACACCACCTTGGAAAGCTGGATGCTTTAATATCCAAGCTAAAGATCTTCAAGTGCTCTGCCACGCTTCACACCAAGACTGCATTAACTACGGCTGCCCGTCAAGAGACGCGCTGGACCAGCACACAGGAAATGATTGCTAGATACTTCAAAATCAAGCAACACATAGAGGAAATTGCCACTGGTGATGGTGAACTCACAGAGCTGCTTCTTTCTCCAGCTGCCAACTTTTCTTTGAAGGCCTGTTATGATGATGTACTCAACTCCATGGGTGAGTGCACCAAACTGTGCAGCAGCACCATCAACCTCTTAATCTTGCTGAAGTGCATACCCTCTTTGATGCCATGATTGCAAAGCATGATTGTCTCAATGGTTCACACATTGATTGTAAACATCCAATCGTTCATTCACCTGATTTTGAAAATGGCATTGTCAAGATCCTTAACAATGATGAAGCAAAAATGAATAGTGTCGAGAAGAATGCATGTAAGAAGTTTCTTCTGCATGTTGAGCAGGCTACAGCCGGTATTGCTGCTGATGTGGATGGCAAAATAGATTTTACAGGCTTGTTGAAGAAGCGCAAATTAGATTCTAGCAATAAGGTGTCAGCATACATTGAGCTCAACTATATTCCCTGTACTTCTGTTGATGTGGAGAGCCTTTTTTCAATGGCAAAATACATCACAACAGATCACCGTGCTCGCCTGCTGCCAGTCACACTGGAGATGCTGGTTTTTCTGAAGCACAACCGCCGTTTCTGGACAGCTGCTCATATTCATGAGGCCCTGCAGTTGTCTGGTAACATTGCTCTGGTTAATGATGCTGATGACTAATGAATTTTAGATTTCACCGTGTGAACACAGTGATGTCAATTGTTTTCCAATTCTTGTTTCACTTAATTAGATCAATTACAATCATTTTCAGTGAACAATATATTGTAATGCCACACATAAAAAGATTTGTTAAACAATAAATTATTTGTCACTGCACAATATAATTGTCACCTGAAAATATATTTTATCTGAAGCCCGTTAAAAACTCACCCCACATCACCTACAATCACGTACTCCACTTACAATCATCCAACAACACTCCATCACGTTCTCGCTAAATGCATATGAAATTTCCCATCAGTACGATTGCATAATGCTCTCTAATTCCTATACATACTCAAACAGAGCGCGAATGCTTACTTGAAGTAAGGGAGAAGTCTGTCATTCTATTTCACTCGTAGCGCAATACTCAGATATGTACATGTGCACTTCGTATACCACTGTACAATAAAACAATGCAATACATAAATTTATTGCTACTACTTATAAACACAACTCGTGGCATATACTAATGAACTTAGTTACTTGAAGACGACGATAAAAGCATTGAGCTTGTACACGCTGTATATTTTGTAACCCTAATTGATGCACATTAAATATTATGCATTTATTACAATCTATTTACTCAATGCCTATCAAATTATTAATTGCTACCGATGTCGTCGCCAATATATCCGGATATTGGTATAAACAGGTATTCGAATAATGGGCGAATTGTCGATGCTGACGACGAATACCTAAGTACCTCCGAATGGAGAAACATAAACGGTTATTTCGAATAGATAAAATTCACTAATCGATTTTTCCGAGTAATGCTAATTAAGTTGCTGATAGATTTTTGCGAATATCTGATAACCGGTTACACACCCTATTTAGAGTGGTGTCTTGCACATGTCCGCCTTGGTAGCATCAGAGTGCTTGGTACGATACTACACACAGCCATGAAGGCTATGAATGCTGGACACAACACACCAAACTGTTTCTTCTTTTCTGTACCAAGACGTCTATCTACTCCTCTTATTGAGCTGGAAAGGCAATTTTTTTAAGGGGTATCACTAATGCCCCATTATTGAATCAAAAGTTGATTTTTGCATGTGACAGTGTGCACTGTATTCATTTATGTGATCCAGTTTGCAAATTAACTATCAAATAATCACATGGGATGCAATTATGACTAAGAAATGTATTTGTTACAAACATCATGGCAAGAACACATTGAAAACTACACCCCCACACAGTCACTTTTGAAGTGCCCAGTCTAGTGTCTCAGACCCGCATGATTTGTTGAAACTGCGCGCATTGGGTACTTGCTCTTCCGTGGAGTTATTAGATGCCTTTGAATGAACACCCATTCCTGAGCTCACGGCTTCCCCCTCGTTACCATGCATCGGGCTGTTTCAATAAGTGCCCACCACTACGAGGAATAAATCACCATCCCTTCAGCCAAACATCCCAAGTAATGTGATGAGAACACTGTGTACAATTGGGAGTTTATATACTCTGCCTCCTGGCACATACAGTGTATGCCACGACCAAACCATTGGAAACAGAAGCACAATGCAACATCAATTATATAAACTAAGCAAGCTGTCATGGTAACTAAATTAGATGCAAGTGTCTGGGAGATAACAATCAACAGCTAAAGGATTCTGATCAAATGTAAAATCACCAGAAAAAAAGTTCCCAAACGGCCACATGAGCAGCACCAAGACAATAATGTGGATGGTATAGTTTATCCATGGGGTGGCCCAAGAATGTTACTGGCAGGGTAGTGGTGGACTTCCCAGTGGTAGACACATCAAGGGGGCTGCACGGCAGCACAAACCAGTAATAAGTGCAGAGAGCCTGAAGAATGTTCCGGGTGGAAATAAGAATGATATTTAAGTTAATTCAAACATCCAACAGCAGAGGCTAATATAAACAGAGAAGAGAGGTTAGAACATACACAACACAAACTCAAAAACTATCACGCACGCACACACACACACACACACACACACACACACACAATAGGCACACACACACATACACAGTGGTTGCACACACACAACATGCCCCCAAAACAATCACACTTCCATCTAGAAGACTGATATCTAATTTCTTTATCCTTGCTGACACCAACACCCCACAAAGGTAACACTTCAGATATAATTTTCTTTGTGGTTGCACACACCAACAGCCCCCAAAAACTACACACTCAAAGATACACACACACACACACACACACACACACACACACACACACACACACACACACACACACACACACACAGACGCACACACATAAAGACACATGATGCACACACAAACACACAAACACACACACACACACACACACAGACGCACACACATAAAGACACATGATGCACACACAAACACACAAACACACACACACACACACACACACACATGAAGCTGGACAGGTAGAACAGACTCTCAAATAATAAGTGTGGTCCCACATACCAACACGCCCCCAAAACTATCACACATATACACACTGTACAGGCACAGTCACCACACACAATCACACAGGCACACATGCATACATGTACAGACACACACACAGGTTAGAGCTTCAGATCTATTTTTCTTACACCAACACACCACACACATGCAGGTACACCCACATCCACATCTACACCCACACCCACATTTCCACCTTCTCTCATGTTTAATCACACTGATAACTCATTTCTTACAGCTTCTACATGTGCAGTCCAGCTTGTTTTACCTATCATTAATTCAGATGACCAAACTCCGTTTTTTGACAAAGTGATGTATGCAACTCACGAATCATGGAGGTTTTGGAGAGGTATGAAGCAAAGAAGTCATGTTCCATCATCAACTGTAGTGTTAAAGATTTCGTCACAATTTCTTTGTAGTGATAAAGATTTTGTGACGGTTTTTTTTTTTAATTACAATTGTCAGTGGTGTCTCATCTTTTTGTATTTGTTGACTGCATGCAAGGCTCGTGGTTAAAAGCGGCATTTCAGTATTGTTATAAGTGGCCTTTCTTATTCGAAGAAAGTTACTCAATTTTTAAGAAATAAAAATCACGAAATTTCGATCATCGACATAACTCTTACTAGGAATGTAATTTTTCACCTATTCAATGACGAAAATTAATATCAATGTGTAGCTAACTGACATGGTTCGCACTGATCTTCAACAGGCGAGCGTGCCGTAAGAGGCACGATAAAAAAATGTTGGAAGATATGGAGGTTGGGCAACTTGGGCTATTATACTCCCTCCCAAGGCAATGCAAACCTACCTTCAATAATTGAAGGTAGGTCTGCATTGCCTTGGGAGGGAGTATTATAATACAAGGTAAAGATGTTTTAAAATCTAAACAATGGGTGGTGATTAGTAAACAAACATAGATTCAACTTACATTTTTCAATTGCCTTCCCGTAAGAAGCATGATATGAGTTAAAATTTATTTGATAGGTACCCCACTGTGGTACCTAAGTTCATGCAAGGTACTTCTTAAGTCTACGTAGTTGGAAAGATCGATCCCGATTACTCGATCGTTTTTCGAGGTGCCGCGGGGGTTCAGACAAATTCGTTCGACTTAAGGCCAGAAATTTACAGATTACAACATGAAGGTCCCTACCTAAGGTATTCATGAATAATTTTATAATTTTTTGATTATCTTTCTTTACGGATTCAACTATGCTTCAAAAGCTGAAAAGTTTCGTGGATTTATTGACGTTACGCGATTTTCCGGAATCTCTGGCATACTTTAACGTCACAGATAATGGTTCGGCCGGCTGTAACTTTTTGATCGTGAGAGTTCGAGATGTTACGAGTACTTGTGATTCTGCTACGGGTTCTTTTCAGAACCAAACAAGCGTAGCGTCAGACCAGACCACAGCAACGGTGCCATTCTATCGCGAAGTGTTCGCAAACGGAGCGAGACATGACAGAAAAATCGGGATCTAGCAGCTTTGATTCAGGTTCGGGTTGCTCTATCAACGGAAGCAAACAGGCGTGCAAGGTAAAGGTAAGTGGCGCTATCCATCGTCTTGCAATAGGAAGCGGACAGTATTCCAAAGTTCACATTCTGGGGCACAATTCATGACACTTGAAAAGAAATGTATATGACAGCGCCTCGTCACGTAATTAAAATACGTCACAATTTACCATGTTTCAACGAAACGCGTAAGTTTTTCAGCTTTTTAGCTTTTGAAGCAAGAATTAAGCCGGAAAGAAAAGTATTCAACAATCAATGAATACCTCCCCTTCATGATGCAATCAGTAAATTTCAGGGGTTAAGTGTCAAACGAATTTGTCAGATTCGGAATTTACGTACATGCATAGACTTAAGAAGTCAAATCTTGTATGCACTTAGGTACCACTGTGGGATACCTGTAAAATAATTTTTATCTTTTATCTATGTTCCTTACGGAAACTGCAATTCAAAAATGCGATTTGAATCTATGTTTGTTCACCCATTGTTTACATTTTATAACATCTTATTCTAGGCTGAATGTAAAAACCCAATTCTCTTGCATGTAGTCTAAAGGGTTCAAACGTTACAAGAAAATAGCAAAGAGTCGTTTATTGGAACACTGAACTTTCGGGCAAGCTTGATGTTGGAGGGTGTAGCTGACTGTATATATACTGCAATTTACAAGCATGTATAGGGGATCCAGTGGTATATGTGGAGCATGAGCTGCAGACACAGGTGAGTAGCTTGAGCAGCCACTGGATCCCCTATACATGCATGTACATTACAATATATATACAGTCAGCCAATATCAAGCTTGCCCGAAAGTTCAGTGTTCCAATAAACAACTCTTTTACTTTTTTCTTGTAATGTTTGAACCCTTTAGACTACATGCAAGAGAATTGGGGTTTTACATTCAGCCAAGAAAAAGATTGTATAAAACCTAAGCAATGGGTGGTGATAAGTAAACAAACATAGATTCAAATTGCATTTTTGAACTGCAGCTCCCGTAAGGGTCATAGATAAAAGATAAAAATTATTTTATAGGTACCCCACTGTGGTACCTAAGTGCATGCAAGATTTGACTTCTTAAGTCTATGCATGTGGTTGGAAAGATCGGTCCCGATTTACGTGTTTTTCGGGTGCCTCAGCGTTCCGAATCTGACATATTACTAACTAAAAGCTCACCCATAGGATGCTGAGGGCACAGAAGGTGGCAGAGTCACTAGCAGACCAGGAGAAACAGTTAGATTGCACACAAAGTACACACTTTACTTTAATACCAAGATGAGGACTAGCTATCATAATTGTACACACACACATGTACAAACGTGCTCACATGTATACACACATACACATGCACACACACACATGCTTGCACACTTATGTACACGTACTCACTCACATGTTCACAAACACACTCACAAAAAAGTTCTTGTCAGGTTGGCGATGGAGTACAGTGACCTGGACACACACCTGATGCTCAGCTACCTCCTTGCCCTGCCTCAGGTGTGTCATTGTGCTGTTAGCTTTTATGTGTACCCCATGTCCATACAGCACTGATGTATATGCAACTCCATACAGACACATAGACACATAGGCACATGTACATAAGTCACAATACATGAGCACATGGTTACATGGATACGATATACCTCTTGCTGGTACATACATTCAGTGCTTACCTGGGGGGGGCGGGGTGTATTACCTTCTACAGGTGACAGCTGCTGACCAGTTGTTCTCCAAGATGGCGTGTCCAAGGTTTCCCTCCAACTGGCCATTTACTATGCCTGCCTCCAGATCTATGCCAGGACAGCCGAGTCATCCAATGGAGAACCTCATCTCTGTCCACCTGCCACCCTCATGAGTCATGTGATCAGTCATGTGATTGGTCACACGACAGCAGAGTGGCCGGTGGGTGTGCAGCCTGCAGTGGAACTCTTGCAATGCTACAGAACCCAACTGTGTGACCACCTCCAGGCAGAGACCTATAAAACGCTGCAAATCACAGTACCGAGACATATATAAATCCAACGCACAAAGTCATAAGTTAATTTAGTGACTTCCTAATGTACATTTTATATAAATTGAACTTTAATAATTAGCCACGCATTTCAATTGGTTATGCTCTATAGCGGTATAAAATTGCTAGAGCACGAATAACCAAGGTTTGATACTACACTAAAGACATGCATGATGATAATGGCGGCAATTATAGTTACAGCTAGTAATAGAACCGCCGGGGTCAACGAGCTATTATACTGATTGGAATACTCGTAAGAGTGGTGCGGATCTGTATGATAGTACGCGCACTACTTTTAGTGGGTGATAGCGAAGGCACTGTCGAAGGGGCGGGGGAGGTGGGACAAAGGCTCTCGGGATGCCCACACACCTCCACTGATGCATGCATGCAATATTTGGTGGCGCGACACCACCGCTGAATAGAGGCGCGCATTTTAACCATGCATTTGCACCGAGGCCGCGAGTCGCATTAATAGCCCCAACGTGCAGACCTGATTGAACATGAATTAAAAACTGCGACACCCACGATAAGATAGTTCGGAATATGATACTGATACACCACGAATTGAGAGGGGAAAAAACACTGACTTGACAAAGAACAATAAAATAATAATAATAAAAACATGCATATACAGTGATAATATCCCCAAGGCTGTCAGCACACGGCGTAAAACCCAAAGAATGCCTACCATGCATGCATGACAACGTGGTAAAAGCTTACCAGGTAAAGATTAGGAGATACATATGCATTAGTCCCACTGACGTAAGTACAAGCATGTACATGTAATGATCCGGCTTTTATCTGAGAGTACGTTACAATGTAGGTCGTGACATTTAATTTATGACGGTAATGCGTCGTGCAACTCAAGGAAACAAAAAATAAAATGATTGGACCGTTGTGGGCTTAGAAGGGCTTCCCTTGAAACCATCATGGAACACATGGTGGCCTGTTATCGTATATAAAGTTATCTCTGAGCTCTCTAAGCGTCGCAGCTTCACTGCTTTGAACATTTATCGACTCCTATATATTCATGCTATTGAATCTTGTGAGTTTCCTACTCCTCAATCAAGGAGTAATGTGGATTTAAAAATTGGAAGCAAACCTTACGATTGTGTACGGTTCGCAACTACGCAATCGTATGTTCATTTTATAGGATAGCGTCCCGTTATTCTTCGCTGACATCAAACAACACTATTGAAGTCCAGAATCCCCGTGAATGAATTTCATGACGGGAGGAGGGGGGGGGGGAGGGGAAACGGGGGCATCTGTCACATGCATGTACATTCATACTGACGACAATTCCACCGAAAAACCTATTGAATGTCCAAAGAACCCGTGAATGGATCAGTTTCGTGACGGGGGAACAGAGTCCACATGCATCTGTCACATGTACATTCATTCTGACTAAAGTACACGACAACAATTCTATCGAACTAAACCTATTGAATGTCCAAAGAACCCGTGAATGGATTTCATGACGGGGGTACAGAGTCCACATGCATCTGTCACATGTACATTAAAGTACACGACAATTCCATGCAACAAACCTATTGAATGTCCAAAGAGAACCCGTGAATGGATATCGTATCGGAACAGAGTTCATATGCTTCTGTCACGTTTATATTTCAACAAACGGAAATACTGCACTATAAAATAAGCATGTGTGGTTCAACCACGTTGCATCCATCCATATGCTGCATTTCAAATATGTCGAAAGAATTGGTGGTACTTATAATGGTGTTTGTTACATTGGTTGCAGCTACTTCTCCAAAGAAGCACTCAAGCAGGAGCGGATGGTGACTGTAAGCTATACTGTACCTGGCTAGTTCCATTTGTGTACATGTATATACATGAATGTGTGCTTGCGCATATTTCATGCATGCAGGCTTTTTATTTATTTATTTATTTTTTCATTTATGTGTATTCATGTATGTGGGTACTATGGTGTGGAGCATGAAAGCAGTCTGTAATGTCCGTATGCAACACTGATCAGTTGTATATTTAAATGACTGGATATGAAATTTGTATAACCAGGTTAATTATGATTCTGGAACGGAGCATGTACGTTCTGAGCATTACCGCTTAAACCAAATCCGTCTTTCATTTGTTTTAGGCCGGTGAAGAGCATGAAGTGAGTGATTTCGGTGTCAATGACAATGACGAAGGTACACATTTGTATCTACAAATATTCTGTACATCGCTACCACCCATATCTATAGAGCTTGACGAAAGAGTAAGTGCTGTAATACAATAAATGGAAAGGTTTGCATTGTGTGAACAGCAATACAGGATGTAGGTTTCCTAATTTGAGTTGACCACTTGTATCATAAATATGTACATCCTTATTCCTTGACTACCTCAACAATGGTGCAGATTAAGGGAGTAAGTTACACATTGCCAGGCTTAATGCATAATGCACCATAACCATTTTTTGTTTTATAATTGCAACTTCCAATAAAATGCAGTGCGTAAGTTGCCTGTTATACAAGATTATACAGCTGATATGATAACCTATGTGTACCTTCGTTTCATCTTCACAAATGAAAACTATCATGATTGGATTATTTAAATGGTCATAGAACTTTTGGTACAGTGGAAAAAGAGCGTCATCAAATGCCAAAGTAAGTTGTTCAGTTATGTTGCATATGCCTTGCTTTTTTTTTCTGTTTTTGTGTAACATGTACAAGTCATGTACGATACTAAATCATTACAGAGCCCCATTACAGAGCTCCATCATATATGTACAATAACTCATTACAGAACCTCAAGAACTGAAAGGGGAACCTCAACAACTGAAAGGGAAAGGTCAATACTCCAGTTACCAAGTTGTGCACACATAATTCATCTGACTTACTTTCAATTGTGCATTTTCAGTAATGAATTCAGAAACTTTCACCAGTCATTGTATAAATGAGTATATCTCTTGAACCATAAACGTTGCGACCTACGTTTTTCAAAGTCGTGTTGTACTACCATAGTAACGTAGTCAGTCCACCGATATGGCTATTCTGAACCAGGGATGTTTTCAGACTATTCTTCAAGTGAACTTCTTAACAGTGGTCAGATTAGGACCAGGACTGATGTTCTCCTTCCTTCCCCAAGTTGCTCAAGGAAAGCAGGCCAGGGAAGTCGCAAAGTTATAAGCTCAAGAGGTCTCAGACAGAGACACTGCTATATACTCTGTAGGCATGTCATGCTTTGCTCCCTATTGTGGCCCTATAGGCAGGAGAAAGATGCCAGGTGGGTGCCTGCTGTTGTCACTAATGTGTTTGGCATCCGCAGTGCCAATAATGTAAGGGTGTTTTCAACGTGGTGGAAATTGATGGCGACATGAAGAGAAGCTGCGTCCCCATTACAAGGCTCAGGAGGATTCAGACCCTGCATAGAGAGGAAGTTTCAGTAGCCACAGTGGAACCATTTTCAGTACCACCAACCACAGAGGTGGTAACGATCCTCGTCTTCCCAATGGCGGTGACTATATTCGAGAAGACCAACCAGACAACACCACCAACAATGAGAAGATTTCGCTTCTGAGTGACCATGTAACTTAGTAGGCTTCATGAAGCCATCCTGTCCTTTTGCACGTGCATAATTGAGAGTATTTTAATACCACGTGTTTGACTCACGTGTGCACTAGTTTTTGTTCCGTTAGCTGGATATTCTATGGAGTAGTTGTACCTGTATTATGCCATTTGATTTTCCTGTAATTATATTCTTTTTGAATCCTAGAAACACGGCACAGACCTATGCATTCCTAGTAGGTCCATTGTTGTGGGACACTGGACAGTTCTGTTGCACGGGCTACTGCTCCAGCAGTTACATGTACAGGTATTTTAATTCCTGGTCGTTATACCCCATATCGACAATGTGACGTCACCATCCATCACCCATGGTTATGAGCTGATCACGTGTGAATCCACCTTAACGTCTGGCGGACGACGCGCATATACGTACCTCGTTCAACGTACATGTCAGGCCCGTAGCCAGGGGGGTGCAAACGGGTGCAATTGCCCCCCCCCCCCACTGGATGCAAGGTCCGCTTGGCAGGCTATGAATATTGTTCACTTGATTGTTTATTGCAGTGCAATGTACATGTACACATATCAACGAGATCTGCCATGCAGTTGTCTGCATGTATATTGTGCATGTAAGAGCACTGGTACTATCCAAATGCAGGATCGGAAAGATGGCTACAAGGCATCATGCATGTATCATATTCGGCGTAAACAGCTCCCTATCTAGTCAGTAACCATCCCAAAAGCAAGAACTCCGGCATTCCCTCCTATATTTAATTTATTTAGAGAGTATTCCATACAAAAAGATGCCTGTTACAGTTGTTGTCTGCTTGGTTCTGACTTGTTTCCAAATGTGAACAAACCTTTTCCGCTAGTCAAGTGGAATGAATCTAAGCATCTGTACTCACAGGCATGAAAATCATATAAAAAATGATTTACAAATTTTTGTAGTATTATGTATCAAACAAGCGTTGGCTCCTGGGGCTCCGCCCCAGACCCCAATGGGGGAGCTTGCAGCACTCCCCCATATCTCCTAGCTGGGCAGCAGGGGACCACCCCTCCTGCACCTTCCCCCGGCAGGGGTTTTCTCAATTTCATACAAATCCTGCATCTGGCAGTGTGTACCCTACCATACATACATGTATTATCCTGGCTACGCCATTGCGTGGTTGAGTCCACTTATAACATGCTTTGCCCCCCCTCCCCCCCCCCCCCCCCCCCCCCCCCCCCCCCCCCCCCCCCCCCCCCCCAACACACAACCTGGCTACGGGCCTGCGCGTGGTTGTTCTCGTGAAACCTAATGTGCCTGTGATCAATCATACTGCGTCTGGCCGCTACTATCGAACGGTATAGAAACTTTAATTACTGATCTGCCAAGCGTTGTGCACTTAGCTTACCTCGGCAGGCAGACATGCACAGCTGATGCTTTTGGATAGGCTCTCGTTGCTTAAAACGAGAGCGTTATGACTTCGCAACTAAGTGCTGGCGAGTGGCGATCCATGTAGAAGGTGACTGCTTCACAACTATGCACGTGATAACCGGATCAACGATGAAAGAGGACAAAGTACTATGCAGCCACTTAATTGTTCGCGTACATCTTGTTTACGAATGAGCGAACACTTCTAAACAACTATAACACTTTGCCAGATTTATTATTTATCAAACAAGACCAAAGGAGGAAGTGTAAGGATGTGTAAGGAGAGGGAAGGAGGTGTAAGGAGAGGGAAGGAGGTGTAAGGAGAGGGAAGGAGGTGTCAGGAGAGGGAAGGAGAGGTAAGGAGGTGTAAGGAGAGGGGAGGAGGTGTAAGGAGAGGGGAGGAGGTGTAAGGAGAGGGGAGGAGGTGTAAGGAAGAAAAGGAGATGTAAGGAGAGGGGAGGAGGTGTAAGGGGAGGGGAGGTGGTGTCAGGAGAGGGAAGGAGATTAAGGAGGTGTAAGGAGAGGGAAGGAGATGTAAGGAGAGGGGAGGAGGTGTAAGGAGAGGGAAGGGGTGTAAGGAGAGGGAAGGAGGTGTAAGGAGAGGGAAGGAGGTGTAATGAGAGGGAGGAGATTTAAGAAGAGGGGAGGAGGTGTAAGGAGAGGGAGGAGGAGGTGTAAGGAGAGGGGAGGAAGTGTAAAGAGAGGGAGGAGGTGTAAGGTGGGGAGGAGGCGTAAGAAGAGGGGAGGAGGTGTAAGGAGAGGGGAGGAAGTGTAAAGTGAGGGAGGAGGGTTGTAAGGTGGGGAGGAGGCGTAGAAGAGGGGAGGAGGTGTGTAAGGAGAGGGGAGGAGAGGAGAGGAGGTGTAAGGAGTGGGAGGAGTGTAAGGAGAGGGGAGGAGGTGTAAGGAGAGGGGAGGTGTAAGAGGGAGGTGTAAGGAGAGGGGAGGAGGTGTAAGGAGAGGGATGTGTGATGGGAGATGTGAGGATGAGGGAGGGGTTGGAGAGGACATTGAGTAGTTCTCTTGAATACCTCCTTCAGAATGGCGATGTGGATTTGGCCATTCATGTGTCACTTCTGAAGAAGTTCAAATCTGCTGTGCAAGGTCCCTAGGGAATGACCATATATTTATCAAGCAAGACAAATAGTGTTTGTTAAAGGTTTGCAAGAAACTCTTCTGCCACTCAGTTGCCAAATCCAACTTTGCAGCTGTTGGTACTGCCTTCACAACCATCATGTTCAAAACTGATTTTCCATCTATTCTTGTGCAGCCTTCGCTTCCATGCTCGCTTGTTGTCTGGTCCACCCAGGTCTGTCAAAACCAATACATCATGCCATCGTCTAAGGGCATGGACCATTTCATCCCTGGGAAAAGTCATGTTACACTGCCTGAAAGGAAGGAAACAGTGCTCTGTTCCTGGGTGTCCAGAGCTAGTTGCATCTACCATCACCACATGGATATCCACTTAAAAGGAGTTCTTCCTGGTGCTGTCCTGCATGCTTGGCTCATGGAGAAGGGTCTTCCATGTGCCACTCATATATTAAGCTAGTTTCGACTTCCTGCCTTCATTTCCATCAGCAGAAGTTTGCTTCTGTTTCTTCCATCCCACTATCACCCCACCCCCATCAGATGTCCTGCCAGGCCTGTCCTTGTCTAATTTTCTAGGTGTGCAAACTCAGCCAACAATTTGTTTTTTGCCCAACACAGTGAGGCCAGCTATTGCATGGGTGTTCTTGGCTGCTCTCATGTCTATTATATGTGAACACAGTGACAGCCTTTTTGAAGTTTTTCATGGTTCCTAAGTGCGTTCTCGTTAGTGCAAAATGTGGTGGGTGTCACAACAAGCCGTGTGGGCAGCACTTGGCAGAAGCACACACTTTGGCAGAAGCACACATCATTACCTATTGGTGACACAGATATAACGAGGGTTAGCTCAGCAATATCGTTAACTCAAGATAGTCTCTATGGCAAGGCTTGCCAAGTACTTGCGTCTCCTGGGGTAGCACCTAATTATGCTGAAACTTGGAGACTTCCAGTGGCCAA
Organism: Ephydatia muelleri; assembly: GCA_013339895.1. Taxonomy (NCBI): domain Eukaryota; kingdom Metazoa; phylum Porifera; class Demospongiae; order Spongillida; family Spongillidae; genus Ephydatia; species Ephydatia muelleri. The sequence continues at coordinate 1,884,482 of JABACO010000009.1, read as the reverse complement.
ACATCCTAAGCAGTCTGCTTGTCCTTCTATTCCAACCTTGTCTCCAGTGGATACCGCTATCCCTCCTTACCTTAATCTGATGTTGGTCCTTAGGTCCTTCCCGAAGCTAACAGCAGCAGGATCATCTGGGGTTCAAATTCAACACATTATCGATACATCAGAGGTGCCCTAGCAGACACCCATCCTTCAGTCCCTGAGTGCTGTCATCAATCTTCTTGCATCTGGCTGAGTTCCACCTGAGGTGTCCATTTTCTTTGCTGGTGGCAGTTTGACTGCCCTAACTAGTCAAAGCCTTGCAGTCCCATGGATGTTAGCCAGATTGCTGTAAATGAAAGCCTACGCCCGTCTGACAGGCAAATGTCTGCACATGGCTTGAGAGCAAGTAATTAGAGAAGCTCCAGCATGATGATGGCGTTGTTTTTCTGAAGATGAACATGAAGAATGCATTCAACATGGTCACACATCGGACTTTCCTCTCTGAATGTAGCACACACTCCCTGAGCTGCTCCCATGGGCCAGTTGGTGTTATAACCATCACCATATTCTGTGGCACTTCGTACGGAGCGTCCATAAATGATGTGATGCTTTGATGATTTTGGACCATATATACATATGTTGCCCATATATGTCACAAAGGTAAGAGCCATACCCTCATACCCCCCACCTTTAAATGGATGTCACGTTTCATACCAGCCCCCCACAAAAGAAAACCATTTCTTTATTCTCATTTCCATTGCAGAGATGGCTGGTTCTATCAATCAAGTTATTACTGACTCATATATATGTATAGTGTTTCTGTTTCTATTATTGTCTTGTATATTTGTTTTGTGAATTATTCTCCATTATATTAAAAATTCATGCAAGCAGTTATATTTAAAATAAGTGCATCAGACAATCCGTGCATTTTAGCTACATGGGTCTTCCCTTGGTTCTTGGAAGTGTTCATGCATTGAAAACACTGGGAGTTGATCACGTTGATCACATTGGGGAACATCGTTAGATGGAAGATTTTGGCATTGTTTCATAGCAATGTCTTCAACATTAACCCAATTTGCTGCTTCTCCATCAGGGCGGTCACCTGTCATTACTAGCACTTCATTCCTCAACCTATGATCTCAAACATCACGGTCACTATCATGTACACAAAGATACATACATTTAGAGAAGAGGAGTGGAGTGGAGTGGAGGAGGGAAGGTTGAGAGGTGGGGGGAATGAAGAAGAGAAGGGGAGATTAACGGAGGGAGCCAGAAAAGAAGAAAGAGTAGTTTGGACCCAATGGACTAACTGGGCTTTGTCTGAGAGTGAAAGTATTTGTTATAGTTAGTAGTTACTGTCACTTGTGAGTCTGTGTCTGTGAGGTTAATCCCAGCATCAGAACTATATCTCCTGGCAATGGCACCACATATTGCTATTCTAGTGGACATATCTCTTTGATTCAAGGAACTTTGAGACAAGTGCAGTGAAAAGGGACCTATTGCATGTTTTTATGATATTCTAGAATTCTAGAATGTCCTCTACACAGTGATTCGTAGACTATTTGTCACTGAGTTGAAAGGCACTGAATTGTTAATTAGTCATACATTTCAATGCAAGCGTTATGTTTCTATTGCACTAGAAACATATGCATTAGGTCCTTTTTGCAGAGCGGGAACAACTCAGTTTTTTTCATTTAATTACTTAATTAATGAAAAGCTGCATGTAGGATATTTTTTTCTTCTCAATATTTCAATTTTTATTTATTATAGCATCACTCAATTCAAATCACTGAATCTTGGTTGGGTGATCACGCATTTCATGTTATTGGCATAATGCTAATAAACCTAGTTTTATAAATTAATTAATATGAATTTCTGATTAATAAAAGAGTTTTCATTATCTCTGATTAATAAAAGAGTTTTCATTCTCTCTGATTAATTAATAAAAGAGTTTTCATTCTCTTAGGTTAGGCAAAAATGGTTTTTGCTATTCTTCTATCCACTAGCCTGTACAGAGAGAGGCAGGATAACTCAAATGTCTGTGTATGCATGTGGGGGTTAATGTGCATGCTTGTACTAGTATTAGTGCACTTTTAGCTTAAGCTGTGGAGGCCTAGGGCTTTGTCACCTTTCACTTCACTCACCTGCTGCTTATGTAGCTTCTGTAATTGTATCTGACCATAGCTCTCCACATAGCAAACATCTATTGCATTCTGTTGACTTGTTCAATGGATTTGTATCTACTACTGATACTCTCACTATTACCACTGTTACAACTTATAAGCTAACTTGTGAGGACATGCAATTTATCGAGTTATTTGCTAATGCTTCACTACCAGATAGGGCTCACTTGCTTTCAATTTCCTCACCTCACTCATCAGTTTGGCTATCTGTCACACCTTCCCCAAGGCTTAAACTTCATCTTGATCTCTCTGAGTTTCAAGTTGCCATTATGGGCTTCCCGTGAGGGAAGGTCAGCTCTGTCCTCAATGCATGTCCCACCCACTCTTTGGATCATTTTGGGTCACCCTGCATTGTCATGTTAAAATGGCACTGACATGGTTTCTCGCCACAACGGAATACAAGACACCCTATGAGTTCTGTCAGTGTGCATGCTTGGGTGCACAACGCTGATGCTGGAAGCAGCCTGGATCATGAAGCACAGCAAACGCATCCTGCCGATATCTTAATCTGTAACTGGGAGTTTGGCAAGCCAGCAACAATTGATGTCATCACAGCTAAATTACAAAACCCTTCAAGTAGCGTGTGTGATGCCAGGCTCAGCAGCAATGCAGGCAGAAAAGAGAAAGCACCACAGTAATGATGCAAAATGTCTAGAGTTAGGCTGGACATGAATCCCTCTGGTGGTAGAATCATTTGGATGTTGGGGATCAGAAGCTCAACGTAGTCTCTCTAGGCTTGATGGAAGACTGGCCACTAGACTGAGGCAGCCCAAGTCCATCACTACAAACCAGATCTATGGTAGATTGAATTTGACCCTGATCAGAGCCAACTCCAGAGCCATTCTGTCTAGAGTATGTGCTTAGCTTTGCTGTGTGTGTTTATGTAATTTTGTATAAGTGTAATTGTTATGTTTTTATATATTTATTCTTGTATTAATTTAATCTGTTCTATATCTGTACACTGCCAACGTAGTCGGTGGCTTAGCCATGCAATAGGCACTGTTAGGTTCCCTTGTGCATTAGACCGACTATGTTGGTCTAATGCTATGCCCTTATAAGCAATATGACGTACTGCCATCCAGCAGCAACCCAGGTTGCCATGTAGTGAGACAATATCTCACTAGGTGAAGGCTGGTAACTCCTAGCTAGGGCCAGGCCAGTTCTAGCCTAACAGATAGGCTAGAGCCTCTAAGTCCCTAACCAGGGTAGCTGGAGGTTCCTCCACACCGAGGGTCCTATTATCTAGAAAGTGGGACTTGAACCCACAGTCCCCTACTCCCAAAGCAGATAAAACAGGCGGAACAGAACAAGATCCAGAAGTACAGTTAACCTAACTCCCATGCATACTACTCTTTCACATCTGTCTGCAAAGGTTTTCTGTTGCCATTCAGAGGGAGAATGCAGCATCAATTTGGGGAACTTTGTCTCTAACCCTCTCTCCTTTGAATGTTGTTTAATGGTTGTTATGAATATGTATATTTTATGGTTAATTATCAATGTATAAATCGAAAAAATCTCATGATAGTTTCAAATGTAAACGAAACTACTTTTAAAAAATATTTTTAATTGGTGAGACACCCTGCTTATATTGTTATACTGCAATTATTTATCCTAAATGCTATTTAGTGGTCATTTAATGGTCATGTGATGAGATAAGATTGGAAGAATACATCAACCCGACAAACACATACTATGAGGACTACAAGGTCCTGGTGAGGATGGCTGTTGCATTGACTAGCAATGCTTTCAACCACTGGCCCTAAAATGTCACACATGCAGGACCACATACTTTGGTAGCTGATGGTGATGATGGTGAGCCATGAGGCCTCATCCCCCAAGTCCATGATGATGGCAAGCCATGAGGCCTCATCCCCTTAGTCCATGATGATGGCAAGCCATGAGGCCTCATCTCCCTAGTCCATGATGATGGCAACATCCCCCTAGTCCATGATGATGGCAAGCCATGAGGCCTCATCCCCCTAGTCCAACAGAAATCAAGAGCCAACAGAAATCAAGAGCCATGAAGACACACCCCCAACCAGCAGTGGTCAGAGCTGCACCAGCTGCCTTTCCCACTCTGCCTTTCTCGCTTCAACAAGGATCAGTGGATGAAGCGATGTCATGAAGAACACATCAAGATCTACTGACCTGCCCAACTACTAGTTTGTCAGCTGGAGGAACCTGCTGTGATCCAGTGGAGAGGTTATTGCCAACCAATTATGTCTCCTCCTCATGTACAGGAAACTGCTATCTCCATCCTCACCTATGCTGTCTCACACTGTCACCAGGGGCAGTTGTGGGGGCAGAACTGGCAGAGACGAAGGCCATGCCACACACGGCACACGACTGTGGTTCCCTCTCCACTGCACAGAGACTGCACCTGCCCTCTATCATCGCCTCACACACACCAGTGGGCGTGGCCACCAGGATGCCTCCACAGCTGAAATGGGGGATGGGGAATAATATCAATGCCCAGCTGCCACATAACACACAAACCCCTCACAAGGGCATCAGTTATACAAGCCAGTCCTACAACAAAAACTTAACCCTCAGACAAAAGCTCAGTTAGTCCAAAGGGACCAAACTACTTTGTCTTCTTCTCTGGCTTCCTCTCTTAATCTCACCCATTCTTCTTCTCTTCCTCTATCTCTTCTTCCTTCCCTGTCCTTTTCTCCTTCCCTCCTCCACAGGAAAAAGTTAGAAAGATATTTAACATAAAACCACTCTGGGATTGGACCTCTAGCGTGGAAATAGCATAAACCCCATCCTGGAATTAAGCGTCCAGGGTGGGAGTATCCTTAAAACCATATGGACTTGTCATGGTTAATTGTAGTCTGGGGACCAGACTGATGGTGGGAACAACCGCGCATCAAAGTTGTCCCGTTCTGCATCAGCATGAATCTCATTTATGCCCTACCTTCATACATGAATATCATTTTGTTAACCTACATCCCTATGAATAAAATTACTTGTAACCCTCTAGTTCCTGTACATAAAGACGCTATTCGTATCGCTGCTGCCAAACTTGGATTTGCTGACTTAAAGAGCCATCAATTAGAAGCTTTCATCACTGGCAATGATGTTTTTGCAGTCCTTCCAACGGGATATGGAAAAAGTTTGATTCTAATATTGTTTCGAAGCATTGCATCAAGTTTATCAATTCTTTTGTAGCTCTCAAAGCATGATCGGCACATTTTGTTGGTGTATGGTTGGAATAAATGGTCGATGCTCTCAATACGATGACCACTAAGAGACAACTCCTCTTGTACCATGGACCGCCAAGCATGAAGTACACGTACTTTACTCTCTGATGGTCTTTCACTAGAAAAACTTCGTCTTTCAGTGCTCACTCCTATGTCCTTCACACACGCAAAGCAGTTTACCATCATCTGAATAAGGCCCACAAAAAAGTCTGTGGACCTTGCTGAATGAATATATTTTGAAAAGAACCATTAAACCACATTATAAATTCATAACATTCCAGCACTCCTGTTTGCGGCTGGACACAATTCAGATAATTGGACATTACGGTATACCTTAGAATGCTGTAAAAAAAAAAAAAACTCAATGAGCTCATTATAAATCGTACTTTTTGTGATCCACATTTCATGCTTTTTTCAAGTCATCGCTTTGAGCTAATTCGTTCTTTCGTACACCCTACCACCGCAGTTAATAAATTACCTATGCGCACGACGCACAACATTACTCTAATAGCCGCGCATCCTTTTTATACGCCCATGTGATAGAGGCGGTATCTGAGAGGGGGTACTTTGATCGTGCGTAGCACAGACGGCGACAATAGGTTTTCGGTAAGCAAGTTATAAACATCAACAGGACAGATCAAAGACATATTTAAAACGATTAGAACCAGCCACAGTTTTTTTTTAACACCTTACACGGCGTGTGTATTTTATGAATAATAGGTGCGGTTTGAATGGAACACGTACATGTAAACAAAGTTCAGGAGCGATGCAGGGTGTGTGGTCGCTTGCTTGTGGCACCTAGGGATAAGAAAGCAAGGCAGTCATATCAATGCACAGAGTTTTCAGTAGATTTACATTCAGTATTTGGTATTGATACTCACAATGATGCTGTCAATATTCACCCACTAAAATTCTGTTATCGATGCAAACAAGTTATGGATCGAAGCATCCTAGCACAATGCCAGCACTCTCACTACACTGTTAGTACAATTCCTTATGAGTGGAAGAAACACACTGCTGAGGAATGCCAGGTTTGTGATATTACTTACATGTCTAAACAAGTTAATACATGTGTACCTATATTTATCTTCATTCAGATCTGCAATCCCAGATCACCACAAGCCATACATGTGAATCTCACTCCCACAACAGGCCGTCCAGCAAAAAACAGCCCTCATAAAATCATTTCCACCAAGACTGTACTCACTGTATCACCAGACACTTTCGAACATGAACAACCCTGCTATCATAGAACAATTGCAATGTCCTATCTGCTTAAAATACTGTGCCAACCTCTGGAGCTATCATGTAGAGCACTGGTTTGTACATATTGTTTAGTCCATTGGTTCAAGCTCTTTAACTGCAGTGAGGTGAAGTGCCCTTGCTGCTTCATGCAGTCACCAATACAACCACAACAGCTCAAGCCAGCGCCACCCTTGGTCCAGACACTATTGAAGGACATAATGGTGAAATGTGAGAGGTGCAAGAGGGACGTTAGGGCAGGTGACTTTGATACGCATGAGTGCAGTACTCTACCTACCAAAGTGGAGGTGAAGATGGCGTCAAGGGTCCTGAAAAGACTGGCTTCCACTAGTCCAGAACAAACATTGTTATGTACTGGAGGAAAGGTAAGTTAATTAAGCAGTGTGAATTAATGCATATGAAGACACTTTGACACGCGCTGACCGATATAGAGTACTTACTTTTAGTATGTTTGATCACTGTCAAAAAAAACTGTAGCTACAAACCATTACAATATCTATTAGTACCTTTAGTTCCCATTACGAACCAACCTGTATTTTTCATTTCCTATTGTCGCAGGCGTGAAGAATCGCTTCTGTATCGAAGAGGTACGCTAAGACTAACCCGCTTTCAAGGCCCGTAGCAGGCCCGTAGCCAGGGGGGGGTTCGGGGGGTTCGAACGAACCCCCCCTCAGGGGGAAAAGGTCCAATTATGTGGAAGTACGGTAAAGGTCCCGGCCACTCTATAAGGCGATTAGGCGATTCCTGGGCGGCTAGGCCAATCCAGTCCTGGTCTTTCCCGCATTTAATAATATGGTCTTGATTCATCTAGATAAAATTAATTATTAATTTACACTGTAATTTTAATTCATACTCAATACTCGCGCGCGTGCGCCGATCGAAAATGCCGGGTAGCTCCCAGCAAAAAAAAAAGAGAGGCTAGCTCTGTCATGCACTATACATGTACACTTGTGCATGCATTGCAGTGTGTATAATATACTAGCTAGCCTATATGGGTTTCATGCATGTATTAATATGACTAAGCATTGGATCAGAAGTATTGTCGGTGTCTCACAGAGGGGCTAAATGTCGACCGAAAAGGATTATGAATATAGTTATGCATGAGCGCTTACATGTACATTGGCAATTATATTTACTAAATTACAATGAAGAGTTATAAGGCGGTATGAGTGTACTGGTACATGTGTCTGCAAATTCAGTTGCAAAATCAAAAGCTTCCGCGCTTCGCGAGGGAGGGGGCACATCCCCCTCCCGCACCCACCCCCTTTTGGTGATCCACGCCCACTTTAGGTCCACATTTATTATTTTCGAACCCCCCTTTTTCCCGACCTGGCTACGGGCCTGCGTAGCTTGCCGTAGCAAGTTCACTACGCCTCGTGGTTTGCAACACAAATAGAAAAAAGGTGTTCCTTTCCTTGTAGGGTGTTAAAATGGCGTTTATTTCATCACTGTTTTTGAGTGAGCTCACGTTCCAAAGGTCTTCGGTTGTCAAGGTCGTTGTTAAGGGCATGACATCATCATTTCAATTTTTCGGAAAACGAACCTAGTGTCCACAAAACAGTGGGCCGCAAACAGCTGTGCCAGAGGACGATGCGCGGTTGTTCCCAGACTGATAGTACAACCATCACTCTGGTCCCCAGACTAGGTTAATTGTCGAACAAAAACCATGTTGAGGCAATAATACAAAGTTTTTATTCATTGCTTCAACATGGTTTTTGTTCGACACAAGACAATATATATTCCCACCCTGGACGCTTAATCCCAGGATGGTTTTTACGCTATTCCCATGCTAGACGTCCAATCCCACAGTGGGTTTATGTTAAAAACCACCCTGAAAAACCAGGCCTGGACGTTTGTACAGGTCACCAGTATATACGTAGTGTCCTTGAGTGTATAGTGGTGACAGTTCAACGTACTAAAGAAGTGGTTCTGACCCCGCACGAGACCGTTGTGACGTGAAAATTGCCTTGTATAAACAATACAGGACTGGCGTTGCTTAAACTAAAACCTGAAGCCATAAGCCCCATAAGGAAGCCTAATTAATTTATTTACGATGCTGCTTAGCTTGCAGCATGTCTTTCTGTGCAATCTTCTCTGTTATTCTAAGTACTGTTGCAGACCAAAAATTAGATAGCCAGTCCTTGGTGATCGGAGGCAGCTTCCTCCCTTTGCCATCCCCTATGGTGAAGCCTGTAGGAATGACTGCAATGTTGGTGGCCAGCTTTTCGCTGACCTTACAACCTATATCAGCAGTTTCGGAATTGAATTGCTTGTACCGTTCTTCTACGTCCTTAGGGTTTTCCACAGTCTGAACTACGTGGTTAGCAAACGTTAGAACAAATATTGCATTTTCCCATATGCGCTCCCCAAATCCCTTTGTCATGGTCGTGATCGCTTTTATATCATCCTCTCTAATGCGAGGCTCCACCATGCTCATGCAGTACATGACGAGATCGTAGCGTGCACATTTCTTCCTCATTTTAGCGGCATACTTGCGTTCCTTGCCTGCAACCCGGGAGTGTCCCAGATGACCACGTCGACACCTGAACCGTCTAGTCGGTAAGGGTTTACATCCACTGTCTCTGGGAACAGCGTTTCCCCTACTTTCGCTACCTCTTCCCCCACTAAGATATGTACGAGGGTAGATTTTCCAACTCCAGTTTTTCCAGCGACCAATATATTTACTTCCCTCTTGCCGCATGTGTTCTTGAATGCAGAAAAACGATCACCAGCGTCGCTGACTGATACATTGGTACTTGCGTTTAACGATGCAGATACGCTGGTGCTGTCCTCCACTAGCGCAGATACGCTGGTACTTGCGTCTACTGGTTTAGATTCACTGGTACTTCTTGCAGTGATTAATGGTGTAATTTCATCATTCAGATAATTCATTCCTGTATTAATAAAACACAGTATGATGCTGCATTGATACTGAAGTGGCTTGTAAAAGTTTGAGGACGGCAACCGTTAGACAAATCGTCACGCGCGTGTGGCGAAGGTTAAGAACTGATGGACGAAGGTTAATTTTTAAATCGACACTGACTCCATTGGGCAGGAATGGATTATCTGAATGATGAAGTTAAACCATTAATCACCGAAAGTACCAGTGAATCTTCGCCAGTAGACGCAAATACGAGCGTATCTGCGCCACTGGAGGACAGTAACAGCGTATCTGCGCCACTAAAGCCAAGTACCAGCGTATCTGCGCCACTGGAGGACAGTACCAGCGTATCTGCGCCACTAAAGCCAAGTACCAGCGTATCTGCGCCACTGGAGGACAGTACCAGCGTATCTGCGCTACTGGAGGACAGTACCAGCGTATCTACGCCACTGGAAGACAGTAACAGCGTATCTGCGCCACTGGAGGACAGTACCAGCGTATCTGCGCCACTGGAGGACAGTACCAGCGTATCTGCGCCACTGGAGGACAGTACCAGCGTATCTGCGCCACTGGAGGACAGTACCAGCGTATCTGCGCCACTGGAGGACAGTACCAGCGTATCTGCGCCACTGGAGGACAGTACCAGCGTATCTGCGCCACTGGAGGACAGTACCAGCGTATCTGCGCCACTGGAGGACAGTACCAGCGTATCTGCGCCACTGGAGGACAGTACCAGCGTATCTGCGCCACTGGAAGACAGTACCAGCGTATCTGCGCCACTGGAGGACAGTATCAGCGTATCTGCGCCACTGGAGGACAGTACCAGCGTATCTGCGCCACTGGAGGACAGTACCAGCGTATCTGCGCCACTGGAGGACAGTACCAGCGTATCTGCGCCACTGGAGGACAGTACCAGCGTATCTGCGCCACTGGAGGACAGTACCAGCGTATCTGCGCCACTGGAGGACAGTACCAGCGTATCTGCGCCACTGGAGGCAAGTACCAGCGTATCTGCGCCACTGGAGGACAGTACCAGCGTATCTGCGCCACTGGAGGACAGTACCAGCGTATCTGCGCCACTGGAGGACAGTACCAGCGTATCTGCGCCACTGGAGGACAGTACCAGCGTATCTGCGCCACTGGAGGCAAGTACCAGCGTATCTGCGCCACTGGAAGACAGTACCAGCGTATCTGCGCCACTGGAGGACAGTATCAGCGTATCTGCGCCACTGGAGGACAGTACCAGCGTATCTGCGCCACTGGAGGACAGTACCAGCGTATCTGCGCCACTGGAGGACAGTACCAGCGTATCTGCGCCACTGGAGGACAGTACCAGCGTATCTGCGCCACTGGAGGCAAGTACCAGCGTATCTGCGCCACTGGAGGACAGTACCAGCGTATCTGCGCCACTGGAGGCAAGTACCAGCGTATCTGCGCCACTGGAGAACAGTACCAGCGTATCTGCGCCACTGGAGGACAGCACCAGCGTATCTGCATCGTTAAACGCAAGTACCAATGTATCGGTCAGCGACATTGGGAACCGGTTCTCTGCGTTCAAGAACACATGCGGCAAGAGGGAAGTAAATATATTGGTGCTGGAAAAACTGGAGTTGGAAAATCTACCCTCGTAAATATCTTAGTGGGGGAAGAGTAGGGGAAACGCTGTTCCCAGAGACAGTGGATGTAAACCCTTACCGACTAGAGAGCATTCACGGTTCAGGTGTCGACGTGGTCATCTGGGACACTCCTGGGTTGCAGGATGGGAGTAGCAAGGAACGTAAGTATGCCGCTAAAATGAGGAAGAAATGTGCACGCTACGATCTCGTCATGTACTGCATGAGCATGGTGGAGCCTCGCATTAGAGAGGATGACATAAAAGCGATCACCACCATGACAAAGGAATTTGGGGAGCGCATATGGGAAAATGCAATATTTGTTCTAACGTTTGCTAATCACGTCGTTCTAACTGTTAAAACCCCAAAGGAAGTAGAAGAACGGTACAAGCAATTCTGTGAAGCAATTCCGAAACTGCTGATAGGTTGTAAGGTCAGCGAAAAGCTGGCCACCAACATTGCAGTCATTCCTACAGGCTTCACCAAAGGGGATGGCAAAGGGAGGAAGCTGCCTCCGATCACCAAGGACTGGCTATCTAATTTTTGGTTTGCATCATTACTTAGAATGACAGAGAATGCACAGAGGGATATGCTGCAAGCTAATAAGCACCGTTTTAAACAGACCATGATCACAAAGGATGACCTGAGAAAACCTGCACACCAACAGCCCCTTACATCACTTGATACTATGGAAGCAGTTGTGATCACCTTTGGTGTTTATGTTAGCTCAGTGACTGTGTGCACACTCATTGGAGGATTAGTAGGGATAGTGGGTGGTCCTCCTGGTGTTGTTGCGGGTGGAATGTTAGGTTCTGCCCTTGGTATATTTATTGGATCAGTTACTGCCCCTGTAGTAGGCGCAACGTATTGGGGCATAAAGCAACGCAGCAAGTCAAAGCCGGCACCCACTTGATTTTGTATGTGATTGGTGACTGAGTGGTATGCTGTGTTTGACATGGGTGTGTGGTGTGCATTTGAACACATGACTTTGCCTAATGCTATCAATTGATGTGGCTTTCTTTTTTTGTGTGCATATAAGATGTGTTACAATTCACACACCGGAGTGAGTTTGCTATACAGCTGCAGTTGCTCCAGCCTACTGTTGGAGAGCTGGCATAAATCATGGGTGGAGAGGACTAAGGTGCCTGCATAAGGATTCTATGCTTCAGATTTACACGCAACCTCCAAGCAGGTGGATTGAACTGATATGAGTAAGGATGCCTAGTCACCATTACCATTAAATGTACTGATATCTAGCTCTATTCTCTACCCATTTACACATATCTGTACAACGAACCATATTGTACTATGCAAGCCACATGGGTCAATGTGCATCACATCATGTACAAAGCACATAAATAACACAATTAGCTGCACAATGCCGGAACACAAAGTACAATAAGTACAATGGTAAGCTGGAACACCTGCTAACACAGAGATCAGCGTTCTCAATGCCACTTACTCTGGTATCTAGACTGATGCCTGTCCTAAAGAAAAACCAGACTTTTGCCTCACTGGGCATGCTCCAATGTCTGTTCCATTATTGTCAATCAATTACGATACTCTGACTTTAGAGGTTGAGCAACATAGAGCTGATGTAGTCATTGCTAGTGGTGGTGCTTGTGTGATGACTGGTGCTGTTGGCATCTCAGCTGGTATGATTCAGATGATACAAGTAGTGATAGGATACCCACCTCTGCTTCCTCTTCTTGGGTAACAAGACCAGAGCTGTCCTCATACCACCTTACTAGGTCAACATGTCTGTGCACTTAGTCCCATTGAAAAAGAGACTGTGAAGGCTGTACAATATTTTGACTCTACCACTTCAGTAAGTCCATGCTTAGAAAATAAGTGTTTAACACTCAGCACAGTCTGCTGGGTTGAAGGAGGTGTCACTGAGGAGACCTCAAGTCACTTTTACTATGAGCATCATATACGCTAAAGATATCGTTCCAAGGAATGAACCTGCAAATTGATGTGGAGGTGTGCCTTAGTACACTTTATTTTTGAACCCATTTTGCAGGACAGTTGTTTAAATAGGGATACACAAGCTAACACTGTCTCTCATGGTAATCTGAATATTAATGAGCTGATATACCGGTATATACAACCATGTGTCGTCATCTCCCGGGAGTATGTTGGCCACATACCCTGTGTTTGTGCTGGCTAATTTTCTGTGGCAAGCTCTTTCCCTGCCATCTTTTAACACAATGTGACGTAATTAGTACACACTCCATGATTCTAGGTTTTTAGTGTTTTGAAGTTTGATTTGCTGTTTTGAATAAAAGGCAAATCAAATTAAAACTTTCATTCAGTTAATAATTAATTTATAAATCGTCCAATTAATTAAAATGGTTAAATTAATTAATTAGAAAGTATTTGATTTTATCTTTACACTAATTTGATGGGATATATGACAATCGCTGTGAGCTGGGCAGTACGCTAGCCTTATCAGGTGAAGGGGATGTTATCAGGAGTGCAGTCAACAGATGATCATTGAGCTTATCAGAGAGCACCATCTGGGAAACCAGGGATGAAAAAATGATAATATGAGCTTCATATCCATGAGGTTGAGTGTGCATTGTTCATGTCCATAGTCCACTCTTTAACTGAAGGGATGGGCAGCAATGCCATGACCTCCTACAAACATTTGGCACTGCTATCTGACAAATGGTGCACATCATTTAGCCAGGCCATGGCTTCACTGTCACCCATCCCTATCACATTTATGCTCCCTCCATCCCGAGGAGCATGATCCGCTCATGGCCATGCAGTACCTCTTCCTTTCTCCTTGAACTAGTAGCCAGTCTGAAATATCTTTGTCTGAATGAACACACTGTGCTCCAGAACATGCACTCATTTCAATGTATTAAGTATACTAATGTGTTTAAAATTAATACGAAAAAACCATAATGACTAAGTGACAAGTGTGAGAAGGAAATGTAATGGCAAAACAATGCTCAATGTTGCGTATTAACATCAATTATTGTTCAAGTACTCACTGAATTGCCCTGTAGTTGAGTATGATAATTTTGAATCGAGAGGTCCTGGGTTCCAATCCAACTAGAGTAACCTTTTATTATAGTTTTGGGAGCTTATTTATCTACATAAGTATAAGTTCCAAATTTATTTCTTCAAGCTAGTGCATCATGTCATAGTGGCTACGATGAGAACTCAAGTTCAAGGTATTGGGTTCAATTGCAGCCCGAGGTCCACCCTATTTCACAGGGAGTATGGGTGGCATAGCCTCGGTTCCTGTCAAAGATGACAACTGTGAAGTGAAAGAGATGCTGATGTTGGGTGATTTCTCATCAAAGGGAACAATACCTGTTCGATTTGGTGATGGTGTCACTCAATGGGAATTTTCTAGTCTTCCCTATGGCTGTGTCAGGTGTAGGGTACCGTTTCTGCATATCGCATCATTATTTCACTTCAGTTATTTCTTCAATTATTTCTTTTCTCTCTTTTTGCTTTTTGCTGTCTTCATTTTTCTTTCTTACTGACCACGCGAGCTCAGAGGCCCTGGATTTCTAAATAGCCATGGTTATGGGCTAAATTGAATAATTTAGTTCTTATATTATGATATTTTTCTTATGCAATGACAAATTATGTGTATGTATAATTATGTCTCCATCAAAAGCACCAGGGCCTTGTATGTGAGAGAAGGTGTAAAATGGCAAATAAACCACTACCAGAGACAAGCCAGTTGAAACTAGACCTAAATGAGAATACTTTTAGCTATGGCAACTAAAACTAAATGGCATCAGTGCAACTTTAACATCAGGTAAACGGGCACACTCCTTCCACTGTGCTATACAAGCATAAAGAGTCTCTCACAATTTTGGCTACCACTTTTGGGAGCTGTACAGTAACTCAGTACAGAATATATGCAATAACATGATTGGAAGATAAGGCAAATCAAACCCCTAAAATAATGTCGAATTAAATGGTCTCATATTCAAGTTCTACTTGCTTCAAAACCAAATTACATGTCCCTGAATTAAGGGAGCACCCACAGCTTCAATGGTTTTGAATTTAGTTTGACCTTAATTAACTCAATAAATGTTGTATGCTGGACCAGTTTACAAAAAAACCACAGACATGAAGGTGAAAGGAAACTTTGCTGACCAACTGCTCCATCCGATATTTCTTAGACAGGAATGAGATGTATATGTCCATTTCTCCAATAGGAGCAAAGAATCTCACGATTAAGTACAGTTCCAGACCACATCGGCTCAATATCTCCCACTCCAGTGGATTAACAAAACTCTATAGTTTGTATTATTATTTTTCTATTTACATTCACATATTTAATTATAGCACAATATTCATAGCTATAGACGTTAGAAACAAGGATTCCATTTGTCTTGAAATGCACTTGCTCAAGCAAGGAATCCTCTAGGACTGTACAAGATGCAAGTTCAGTTGGTATATAATGATGTACTATCCAGACACTATGCTTTGCATGATGTGTTCTTGAACACATTTTAGCAGCAGGCTGGTCTGGCTGCACATCTTGTAGTAGGCACAGGAAAGTTTAAGAAACCATCTAGCAGACATTTTGGTCATCAGGAACACATAACATGGCTGTGGGGTCAGCTCCATCCCCTGACAGAGGTCACGTTGTATTGGCAGTGTGGCATTTGCAGGAGGACATCACCTCCAATGCTGAGTGCTAAGGTGACTAAGGTGAGTCCAGTAAGGGAGACCAGCATCGGGGTGGGGCATCCCTGGTTACTGCACGCCCAGGGTAAGTGACACGCCTTGTGAGTATGACGGAGTGTTATTTTTGCATGGGGAGGGAGTAATGCAGGCTAAGGGAGGGATAAGACTTGTGGCCACAGTTATAGTAGATGAAGGGAATTGCTTGTAAGATAAGTTGTCTTAAGTTGTGGTTTGGTCCAAAACTAGTGTGAGGTGTGCAGGACAGGTAAATATGTTTGAGACAGGTAAAGATGGCTATGTAAGAACTCAAGAGATGTTGGATGTCTCTATAGGTCTGGATGTATAACCTTAGCCCTTTCTTTTGTGACAGTGTGACTGCAGCTGAGCACAATTGATGTTAAACCAATGATGTGTCCTATAGCTGTAAGTGGCATGGTATGTTCCTTCCCTACGCGATTGATTGGAAGTGGGTGGGGCACTTAAGACTGCACGTTTTGTGTACGTGTTATTGTAAACTTTCCCTGGCACCCCAAGTGGGCAAGCAGTGAGGGGTTTGGTGTGTCGACTTGAATGCAGACTGAAGCACTATAGGGCTTCCTTAACAAGAAAGCAGATCACGAACAGGAAGAGCTGTGCTGGCCGAAGGAGCAGTGCTGGTTGAAGGAGCAGTGCTGGTTGAAGGAGCAGTGCTGGCCAAAGGAGCAGTACTGGTTGAAGGAGCAGTGCTGGCCGAAGGAGCAGTGCTGGCCGAAGGAGCAGTGCTGGCCGAAGGAGCAGTGCTGGCCAAAGGAGCAGTGCCAATGGAGCAGTGAAGGAGCACTGCTGGCCGAAGGAGCAGTGAAGGAGCACTGCTGGCCAAAGGAGCAGTGAAGGAGCAATGCTGGCCGAAGGAGCTATGCTGGCTGAAGGAGCAGTGAAGGAGCACTGCTGGCCAAAATAGCAGTGAAGGAGCACTGCTGGCCAAAGGAGCAGTGAAGGAGCAATGCTGGCCGAAGGAGCTATGCTGGCTGAAGGAGCAGTGAAGGAGCACTGCTGGCCAAAGGAGCAGTGAAGGAGCACTGCTGGCCAAAGGAGCAGTGAAGGAGCAGTGCTGGCCGAAGGAGCAGTGCTGGCCGAAGGAGCAGTGCTGGCCGAAGGAGCATGCTGGCCGAAGGAGCAGTGCTGGCCGAAGGAGCAGTGCTGGCCGAAGGAAGCAGTGCTGGCCGAAGGAGCAGTGCTGGCCGAAGGAGGCAAGTGCTGGCCGAAGGAGCAGTGCTGGCCGAAGGAGCATGCTGCCCTGGCAGAAGGAGCGAGTGCTGGCCGAAGGAGCAGTGCTGGCCGAAGGAGCAGTGCTGGCCGAAGGAGCGTGCTGGCCGAAGGAGCAGTGCTGGCCGAAGGAGCAGGGCTGGCCGACAGGAGAGGCTGGCTGAAGGAGTTATAGTAATGGGATTAATCAATGAAGCTACTCTAAGGTCAAAGGTTTGGGCACCACCCCCAATTTTCCACCAGGATCACTGCCAACTTCAAGTTTGATGACAAACCTGTGCATGCAGATAATATTACGCCATCACTATTGTAAGTATTCCAACAAAAACAAAGTAGAGAGACATGGCTGCTGTGGTGTTGAGACTAGGGACATCCTATCTCGTCTTGCCATTCCCACATGAAGCACCAAGTCCAAGGCACTGCTGCCATTTACGGTAAACTCAGCCTCTCATTGGTGAGGGCCCTGGGCAAGAGCTCTGCTGTCAACAGCTGGGACATCACTTTTCATAATGTTTGTTGATGCTACAATGTGGAATAATAACACACAAAAGAAACATCAAAAACGCTATATTCAAAATTCAAGGGTTATGGCAGGGCAAAGCAGCGCCTGAGCATTTTGCCTCATTAACACAACTGGCAACACAGTCGTTTAATGAAATTGCTGAGCTGGGTAGGCTTAGTACTTCGCTTAGACGGGCAAAATGCTATTATAGCTTCCTGCCCATCCACCATCAGTTTCAACTAGTAGAGGGATATATTACAACTATAATACACAATACACCCTCAATGCATACAGATTATTAATTTGAACAGAAATCTAACCATAAAACATAGTATGTATATGCTTATAATGCACATCTCTACTTATAACTTGCTATCATTCTAGTCAGTGCTACAAGACCTAGCTAGATAACGGCTCTGGCACATTAAAAGCACATTCCAAGTTAACATGCAGTACAGTGTACATGGTTATGGATGAAAGCTGTGAAGTGTCAGTTTGACATTCATAGTGAGCAACTCAATTATGTGTCAGTATTTATAGTTAATAAAATATAAATAGCTATCGAGCCACACCTTCACATTGCCAGCTTCTGCTATTCATTAGGATTGCATTCTGACAAGCCATCATTCATACCATGCAACTGTACACCCCAGGTGCTCACAGCTCCCCCTCCCTCCCAAAATGACTAATCAGGTTTAACTTTTTTTTGTTGTTGTAGAAACAAAGTATACACATTCTCTTTGTAACGCAAACGGAGAACTCTGCAAAATAGGTGCAGTTAGTGATGAAACAGTGTGGAGAAGTACCGTCCAAGTATGACCTCAAAATGCAATAGGGTGCGGTACATGATACATACATACCAACTGGACACAAACACAAAAAGTATCAACCAAATATTTACAGAAACAGACAATAAAACAAAATGGCTACAACACGGCCATGAAACGACTGCAGTTGGAGACTTGGTTTTGTAAAAATAATTTCACGGAACCCTTGGGTTTCTTGTGGTCCTTCGCTTTCGAAAACAGCAACATCTGAAAGGCAATGGAACTGTCAGGCTGCTATTAAAAGTGATATGTCAATCAAGTAGGACAAATGACCACATTGATGATAGCGTAATAGCACATGTCTCGGTACCTCCACATTCCTCCCATATCCTAGCACAAAAGTAGTGGTTTCATCACCATTACATATCCTATACGTGTGCAGCTTTTTGAGCTGTGCCCATTGGCCAAGGTATTTTCCTACATATGAATACCACTGCCATCACAGCTCTCAGGAGCATAATAAGGACTCGAAAACAGTGCCCTTTCAAAATAGCATATACAAGGAAGGGGTGACCTATGGACTAAAGCACCATAAAATCAATAGAACAATGTTTAGGAGTATGCTGGAGGTGTACATCTAGTATGCTTTGGAGTATGCCAGGGACGTACATTAAGTTACCAGCTAATATTGGTGCAAGCAAATTAAAATGCATGACAATGATTAAGCAATTAAAATCAAAAACTGATTAATCGCATGATTAAAAACATATTAATAAAACGGTGATTTCAGATGCTAATCAAATTTAAACAATCATAATCATAAACAACCTTGCTATCAAGCTAATAAAAAAAATAAAAAAACATTTGTTCATTGTAAATATTTGACCACATTAAATTGATTTTAGAGGGCCTTAATTTAGTTGAACATTTGGATTCTACGAGATAATGACCCTAGTGGATTTATGTTTATAACATTAAACTCAATTTGCTGTAGCTTACGACCGGTTAACTCTAGCGACTTTCTATTTCAACACTTTGTCCTACACCATTTAACCATGTGTAATGTAGTTTGGTGCCTTGCATAATCATAGTGCTGACGTTACGAGGTATCTGGTTCAAAACCTCTACATCTTTAGGCAGGAGTGTTCAAATCGTATCACATTTGGAGTGTTTTGTAGAGGGGGTCCTGTCGCTATTGCATTATTATTATTTTCCTGGTCGTTTAGCACCGATCATTTTGGCAAACTGCGTCCAATTCAATGTATGGGGGAAATAGTTGGCGGAATTGAGCGGGAAAATGTGCATTAACTTTGCACAGTGGTATCTCCGTAACGGATAGGATACAATTAACGAACTAAACTAATCGATAGTGACAAAACCACTCTTACGTAAACACCGAATTTGAAGATTGTGAACACTCCTACCTAAAGATGTGAAGGTTTAAAACCTGACGAGGTATCGGACCTCGTAACGTCGGCTGTGCAAGGCACCAAAATACATTTTCACATAGTGAAATGGTGTAGAATGAAGTGTTGAAAATAGAAAGTTGCTAGTGTTAACTGGTTGTAAGCTATAGCAATCTGAGTTTTCTGTTATAAACATAAATCCACAATCCACACTAGGGTCATTTATGTCGTAGAACGTTCCATTTATCATATTCATTACCAACTACAGTATAAACTCCACAGCAAAATCAAATTCTGCTGCAGCTACAGCCAATACAGCCACTGAATTGTACGGTGCTTGTGCCAGCAAACAGATGTAATTAATCATTGAGATTCCTTAGTTAGTTTAATCAAACGGTTCCCCCCCCCCTTTTCCATGTTTATTTTAATGCATGATGTGATGTGTGCTCATATTGCAGTGTGATGGTCAGTAGTTATAAACTAGTCAAAGGATCTAACATCTGTCCTCTACTGCTCTTGATGATGAATAGATAAGAGCATTACATGCTTCACCTAATAAAGTAGTAAAATAGCCTTTCATTTATTGGTGTAAGACCAACTAGCTGGCTTTCATGAACATACCGTTAACACCCAGACACAACTTTACCTCTGACTTGACACACAGTGTACACGAGTAATGCCGCAAACGCAGAGGTCTCGCACGATAATCGCTACTACTAACACGAGCCTTGAGAGTAGCAGTACTGCTTACAAGACTCGAGTTTAGAGGTAGCAATTATCATGCAAGATCACTGCATGTTATGCTTTACCAGGGCATGCGCGTGTCAAGTTGCGTCTAGGCGTATGGTACTTATGTGTGGATAGTACATAACCCAAGATGCATGCAACTACTTAGTTCAACTTATACCCACAAGAACGTTTAAAAGCATCACCCCTCACCTCGTCTCCTCCACCACCTCGGGCTGCTCCTGTGGCCTCATGGAGCTGTCGTGCGGATGCTGGTCTTCAATCTCCCCGTTGCCTGGACCCTCCGTAGTGAGACGATCACTGGAGCCGAGGTTCTGACCACGATTTTCACTTCGAAGTGGAGGCAACAACTGTGTTTCTGCCGTAGGCGGTTTCAAATCAGGGGAGGAAACAGTTGTTAACTAGTGCTAAGGTGCTCACATAGGGAAGTGGTGAGAGAAGGGACTGGGGAGGAGGGACTGGGGAGGAGTGAGAGAAGGGACGGGGGAGGAGTGAGAGAAGGGACTGGGGAGGAGTGGAGAGAAGGGACTGGAGAGGGTGAGAGAAGGGACTGGGGAGGAGTGAGAGAAGGGCTGGGAGAGTGAGAGAAGGGACTGGGGAGGAGTGAGAGGGCCTGGGGAGGAATGAGAGAAGGACTGGAGAGGAATGAGAGAAGGGACTGGGGCTGGGGAAGAGAAAGGGACTGGGGAAAGTGAGAGAAGGGACTGGGGAGGAGTAGAAGAAGGGACTGGGGAGAGTGAGAGAAGGGACTGGGAGGAGTGAGAGAAGGGGCTGGGGAGAGAGAAGACTGGGGAGGAGGATGCCTGGTCAGCGGAAATTTAGATTACCTTCAGACGCGACTCCTTAGCAGGCACTGAAGGAGAAATGTTCTCGTGAAGAACCGATCCCAGTGGTGTGTTCTGGCACAGGGAACAGATAAAGTTTGGAGGAACAATCAAGTCCAGTGTGAATATGCAAAGACTAGAGGACATCTATCCTAGCAACTCCCTTCTCTTCAGTGTATTCCTATCATCTCCATGTGTAAATATCAGTAATTCTCTCCCTCCCATCTCCATTCTACACCCTCATCCTCATCTTTCCTCCCCTTCATTCCGCTCCACCCTCAAAAACAGAACAGGCAGCAGCCATGACTCAGCACACCCTTACCATCTCCTTGCCAGTCCAGTCAAAGGTGCCATCATCGACATAACCCTTCTGTGCAAACAGGTCCTGGAAGAGCTTTCTCAAGTAATTGTAGTCTGGTGCATCAAAGAAGTCTAATCTGCGAACGTAGCGAAGATAGGTGGCCATTTCCTCTGTAAAGGGAGAACACATTCAGTGGTCAGTTGTGTGATGATGGGTACATATCCTCTATATGGGATTGTTTCCGTGAAAAGGGATCTAACACCTAACACATGCTTTATTTCAAGATTCCATTAAAAATATTCTAGAAGTCTGAAATGTCCTCTACACTTTGCTTTTTATGCACTGAGAATCGAAGTATCTATCATGGAGTTGTATGGCTCTGAATTTTTAATTAGTCACACATATCAACACATTTCTAATGCGCGTACTGGAAATGTATGCACTAGGTCCCTTTTCGCAAGAACGATCCCATATGCTCTATTGTAATGACTGGGACTGGGTGCATAATGTGTCTGTGTGTGTGTTTTATGAGCCTGTGTGTATGTGCACATGATTTCTGATAAGCCTGCAAGCACACATCACACCACACACACACACAAACATCTTCCTCTCACCTGCCCCCTCACATCCTCCAGAAAAACAGGAAGTCACACTCAAATTTACTTATGTTGCTATGGTGCTATGAAGACATCCATCAACACCAATTAAAGTGCTAGAGAGGCTGTCTAGACTGGCCCTACAACTGGTGTACACAGCTCATCACCAGGTTAATCTAACACATATGATGCCAGTGAAATGGTTAATAAACCACCACCAGAGATATACCTACACTCATGACCAGAGCTATGGCAACAAAACAAAAAAGCCATCAACTAGAGCTTCAGGTAAGTGAACACTTGTTCCGCTGTGCGCTACACATGCATAAAGGGTCTCTCGCAATTATGGCTACCACTTCTGGGAGCTGTATGACAGTACTACAGAATGTAGGAAATAACTTCGTAACCTGCTGTATTTTGATTGGAGGATATGGTAATAAATTAAGACAGACCCTCTAAAATACAATAAATGGTATCTTAGTCAAATTTAATAACCTACGGCAACCTACATGTAACTTAAATGCCAAATATTTTCAAGCTCTTGAAATAAGAGAATACCCATAGCTTGAATGGTATAGAAATGTTGTATACTAACTACATACAGCATACCAGGAAAGCTATCACAAAGAACTTCTATGGGAGTGGATCTCTTGGTGTCTCCAATCTTTTGATATCTTTCCTTCAGAGTGTCAGCCTGCATTGTGTGTGTGTGTGTGTGTGGGGGTGGGGGGGGTTATGCATGTGTGTGTGCATGTGTGCATGTGTGGTGTGCATGTGTGTGTGTGTGTGGGGGGGTTATGCATGTGTGAACAAAGAAAGCTTTAAACACATCATGTTTACACGCCACACTGATGACACCACAAATCCCAATTCCTTCATCACTCCCATAAAAGCCATACATGTATGTCATTTGGCAACATCACAAAGTTCCCCAACGTAACTGCAGACCCAGGACCAGTACAACCAATTACAGGAAGGTGTTATCACAAGCAGGGCACTAACTGAAGCATGTGGTGCCATCCCCCACCCTGCAAAACTCATGAAAGGCAATCCTACAAGCTACAGGCTACAAACTACACAACAGGCATGAAATGCTCCTCTACAAACCACATGACAAGCATGTAATGCACATTGCAAGCGTATTTGACAGGCATGTGAGCCATCCTACATGGCATGTGACACAGCCAACATGCCACATGACAGGCATGTGAGCCATCCTACATGGCAATGTGTGACACAGTCAACATGCCACATGACAGGCATGTGACACAGCCAACATGCCACATGACCCCATCCTGCAATAATGGCTATTCCATTTAATGAGGATGGCAAAGTTATCTAAGGTGGTTAGTTATGATATTCATAATATCCAGGTGGATTTACTAATCGTCCAGGGGTGGTTTTCCTTCATTCCCCTGCAAGAGGTCATTAAATGGAATAGCCCGATGACTATGCAGGATCATGATGTTGGCCTCCCCACCACAAACACCCTCCATAGATGGCCACAGTTGACACACAGATTGCTACAACTCATATGTGCTGAATACGCACACGACCCCTAAACAGAGACGTGGGCAAGAGTGAAGTCATGGACACCAAGATAGGAAAGGTCCTGCAATACAAAAGGTGCTGAGCCAGTCATGCCCTGAATGGAAGGGGTGACTCTGTGTTGGCACACTACAACCCCTGAGCATTCATACCACTTCCTTGCCATCCACCTTCTCCAAACCTTTTCCACAAGCACCTCCCACTGCATGGTCATCATCACACATTCTAAATAATGCTCACCTTCAACCCCTGCCATGGTAAACTTCCTCTTAGGAAGTACATGAACATGTGACCTAGTGCCTCCAAGTCGTCCCTTCGACTTTGCTCTGTTGGGGGGGTGATGGTGATGGTGGGAGGGAAGGTGACAGATAGTGATGGTGAAAGGTGAGTGGGTGATGAGAATATCACCATGGTAACATGAAGGTGGAAAGATAGAAGTGGAGGTGGCAGGAGTACAAAGAACAATGGTCACAAGATAAAAGGACAATGTAATTGAACTACATTCAAATGAGTGGAAGACACATCACAGATGTACATCCAAAAATGCACATGTACATGTCCCTGTACAGGGGATACACACCCATAAAAAGGATACACACCCATAAAAAGGGATACACACCCATAAAAAGGGATACACACCCATAAAACACACATCTATACCAAACATAAACTTTTGGCACTCAATGTACATGCAAGTTGCACACATGCGCAAACACACACAATGCACACGCAACACACATGCACAAACACACAAGTCAATCCACATCAAATCAACCAGCAAATGGACAGCACCTCTCAGATTTTGGTGTAGTTGTCTTCATAAGAGAAGATGTTTGACCATTAAAGCCTCACTGGTTTAGGAGATATGCATTGCTGAATTAACCACTTTACCGATTAGTTCAACTTTGCAGTATCTTATCTTGGTTCACACTTCGAGTATAGTCGCATGTTTGACATCAAAACAAAGATCTCACGACATAAATTCAAGATACAGTATGCATTTTGTTGGGAACTGAAAGGGTTAAACAATATAATTGGTTTATAACACTGATTTCACAATTACTGTATCAAGAAGGTTGATAAACACCACTTCTTAACCACATTGGACGCAATATTGAATTTAGAGTTTTTGCTACATAAAAAAAGTTGATTATAGAAAAACCTGAGAAGGCAACCATATTGAGCTGATTTACAGTAAGTTGTGTCAACAGTGATTTCCTTAAAAGGTAAAGTATTGATTGCTGAGGTTGGAACGTTAAATCAACTCCCTCCATTTAAGGTTTTCTATATCAACATTTTTATTTTGCAAACACCAAGTTCAATATTGCGTCCAATGTGGTTAAGAAGTGGGTTTTCAACCTTCTTGATACAGTAATTGTGATTTTATTCTTTAACCCTTTCAGTTCCCAACAAAATGCATATCATATCTCATGTCAACATGCAACTGTACTCAAAGTGGGAGACAAGTTGAACTAATCATCAGTAAAGTAATAAATGGTCAAACATCTTCTCATGCAGTATGAAGACAACCATATGTGGGAAGTTGCACCAAACTCCGAGAGGTGATGTCCATTTGCTGTTTGAATTGATGTGGATTGACACACACACACACACACACACACAACGTTCTTTTTGTATGTGACTTGTTAACGTATTCACCAAGTTGAGCTCTTATTCATAGGATATTATTGAAAGTTTGTTCCCCCTCTCACTCAGGTAGCCGATACAGTAGACCGTCCACTAATCTGTACCCTCAACAAATCAAATGTGCTCAAACAGCATTATTGGAAGTGGGCACAAGACAACCCCTCGCCAAAGTGGGCACAAGACACCCCCTCGCCGAAATCATTGTGCACGTGATTGCACAATTCTGAAAGCAAACGAGCTTACAAGACACTTGATCAAAGGCTGGCATAGGACGGTCAACATAAGGAAGCGGGCAGCATGAGATCTGTGTGTACAAGAT